>JAABOM020060187.1:0-12098 GCA_011800125.2 Solanum clarkiae
AAAATTCACTTGATTCTATACTCACGCACCATAAGTTAGTAAAATTTAAAATATGCCTCAATCACAACAATTTTCCCGAATGAGCAATTAACCTCCTTTTAGTTAATTACGGGGTCTAACAGCTACGACTCGTAGGTTGGCTCGTATGGCCTATACTTTAGCAAAATCTGCATCTTTTCTTCAAAATCATACCAACCTCACTTTTCTGCAAGATCAACACAAAAACACATCTAAACACTGAAAAGTCGCTTTAAAAACTCACAAAATCCCTTGCTTCAGGAACCAAATATGCTATATTCGATAAGGGGCATCAACCATCCACAATTAGTGGAATATTCATATGCTACTCATATAGTGTAAATGCCGTCACTAGAAAGAAGTCTTTTATACTCACTCAAGTGCATTTAGATTTCAGGGACTGAGGAAGCATTCTCACTCTCACAATTGAAATTCAAGCATACTGACTAACACCATTTTCTTTCCTCCATACTCATCTTCTGGCTTGGTGATAAAGTGGAGTTGGGTCACTTTAGGACTCATAGACTTGTAGCATAGGTTCATGGTGCTTTGGAATGGTATTTTGGGCAAATAGTGACTAAAGCTATCCTTGAACCATTTTTACCAATACTTTTTGCTTTCATAATCCAACCCTTTTAAATCAATCCACCCTTATTCTCCCGTTTTGAACTTTTCTCGAGTGCTTTCTTTATCTTTTTCAGCAGTGCCATGATTTCAAACTTATTTTTGCTATTTTTCCTCAACTCAAGACAATTTTCTTTTCTTTTTCTTCACTTGATTTATGCTTTTTCATTTCTTTCCTGATTTCCCACTAACCACCTTATTATTATTACTTTGCCGAAATAAGGGCCACCCTCAACTTAATCTTTTAGCTTCAGGTGAAGTATACAATATCTATGCCTCAAACTAGGGCCACTAACTGCAGCCACCCTCAGCTTAGGCCTTTGGCCTCAATCAAGGTTCATATGTTCAAGGATGGACCAGTGCCAATATCGAGGCATTTCATCAAACAAGGTTAAGCTAGCAAGGTATCAAGAAAGAATGAGTACATGGTAAGCTCAAAAGTTTAGAACAAGGGATTCACTCACTCATCTGATGGGTCATTTAGGATAAAAGTGGTTTCACTCAAGGAACAAAGGCCTAAGATCCTTTTCATATCCATCACATCACCAAACCAACTTTTAAGTAACAAAGCAAGTTCTGGGTCCATACAAGATGCATGAATGAAGCAAAATAAGCTCACAACACATATGGCAATTGCATCCACAATAAAGTATAGACTCACAAGTCATGCTTTCGATCTCAGCTTACCTTCACAATATCAGAACAAACATCGCCAGATACTAAAAAATGTATGAATGCATCAATAATTATAACCTCACAAATTTTGAGGGTACCCAATTTTTCATTAAAACATTGAAAACAAATCTAAAAATTATGTATATGCCAATATATACCACTACTATGAATTTACCCATTATCTACACTACCTAAACATGCCGGTTCAACAGAAAAGTAACTCTCCACAAGGAAAAAGAAGCACGATAATAAAACCTTGGGATCAAAAATAGGGGAAGTTATGGATGAGGCTACTCAGACTTCACGTTATCCATAACTTCCACCACCCAACCAACATGTGGTACTTTGTCCTCAAAATAAAAACGCGAAGAAAAAGTACAAGGGGTGTACCTTGGGTTGCCTTTCAGGAAGCACTTGATTTATTGTCGCGGTACGACAAGAAGCTTTTGTGTTTATGCCTCTTCAAGGTCCCAATCTTCTACTGTTCTGATCTCTTCCATTCACCCATATACTTTTTTACCCTTTGTCCATTGACTTTGAAAGTTTTGCCATCCCTGCTTTCCAATTCGATAGCTCCATGACTAAAAACAAGCACAACTCTGAAAGGTCCTATCCACTTAGATTTGAGTTTTTCTAGGAAACCATCTCAACCTGGAGTTTTAAAGCAATACCATGTCTCCTGGAGCAAACTGGCGATCTTCAATTCTGTGATCATGTTGAACTTTTATTCGTTGTTTGTACAAAGTGGAGCTCTCATATGCTCGCAGTTTAAACTCATCAAGCTCATTCACTTGCATTAACCTAGAGGTTTCCATTTCGTACAAGTCTAGATTCGGCTTCTTCAATGTCCACAACGCTTTGTGTTCTAGTTTAATCGACAAGTGGCATGCCTTCCCAGACACCAGTTGATGTGGAGACATTCCGATAGGAGTTTTGAAGGCAGTTTAGTAGGCCCATAAAGCATCATCCAACTTCCTTGACCAATCAGTACGATTCACATTCACTATTTTGGATAAGATTTGCTTTATTTCCCTATTTGATACCTCTACTTGTCCACTAGTTTGGGGATGATATGGGGTTGCCACACGGTGCTTCACATCATACCTTACAAGGAGAGATTTGAACAGTCGATTGCAAAAATGAGAACCTCCATCACTGATATTTGCCCTAGGTGTACCAAAACCAGAAAAAATACTTTCGCGAAGAGATCCCATAACACTCTTACCCTCATTGTTCGGTAATGCTATGGCCTCCACCCATATGGAGACATAATCAACTGCAACCAGAATGTACTTGTTACCATGAGAGCTAACAAAGGGTCCCATAAAATCAATTGCCCAAACATCGAATAGTTCTATGAACAAAATAGGATTTAGAGGGAGTTCGTGCTCCGCGAAACTCCTCCCTCTCTTTGACATCTGTCACAAGACTTTACGTAATCATGGGTGTCTTGGTGTAAAGACGGCCAGTAATAGCCACACTGTAACACTTTGTAAGCCATTCGAGCTCCACTATGATGGCCACCCACCAATGAAAAGTGACATGCCATACGAATGCTCATCATCTCCATCTCTAGAATACATCTATGGATGATCCCATCCGCATAAATGCGAAACAAATATGGCTCATCCTAGAACAACTTCTTTATATCATGTATAAACTTGCGACAGTGATGGGTGTTCAAATGAGGCGGCATTATATCACTCACCAAATAGTTAGCATAGTCTGCAAACCATGATATAAGATCATGTGATGTTGACAGAACTCTTTCATCGGGGAATGAGTCATCTATGTGCATCCCATGATCAAACTTTATCATAGCCTCATCTTCCAATCTAGAAAGGTGATTGACAACCTGGTTTTCTGATCCTTTTCTATCAATCACATCAAAATTGAATTCCCGCAAGAGAAGTACCCATCTAATCAACCCTATCTTTGCATCTTTCTTTGCCATCAGATATTTGAGTGCCGCATGGTCTATATGCACAATCACTTTAGCTCCCAACAGGTATGAATGGAATTTTTCAAATGCAAACACCAATGCAAGCAATTCTTGTTCTGTGACAGTGTAATTCTTCTGGGCCACATTCAGTGCATTGCTGGCATAATAGATCGAATGCAGGACTCTCTCTCTTCATTGCCCTAGTACCACACCGAGTGCCACCCCACTCGCATCACACATTAACTCAAATGGTTGTGACCATTTTGGAGTTATGATAATGGGTGCTGCGGTTAGCCTTCTTTTCAATTCTTCAAAGTCGTGCATGCATGCATCATTAAACACAAACTCTGCATCTTTATCTAGCAACTTACATAAGGATTGTGAGATCTTGGAGAAATCCTTTATGAAATGGCGGCAGAAACTAGCATGGCCTAGAAAAATTCTGATACCTTTTACAGAGATTGGTGGTGGCAGTTTTTCTATCACCTCGATTTTTGCTTTATCCCCCTCAATTCCTTTGCCTGAAATTCTATGACCAAGTACGATGCCTTCTTTGACCATAAAGTGACATTTTCCCAATTCAACAGTAGGTGACCCTCGACACATCTTTCTAATACATTACTCAAATGCAATAGACATTCTTCGAAATATTGACCCACCACACTAAAATCATCCATGAACACTTCAATAATTCTTTCTACCATATTAGAGAAAATGGACATCATGCATCTTTGAAAGGTTTCCAGAGCATTACATAATCCAAAGGGTATTCTCTTAAATGCAAAGGTACCGTATGGACATGTAATAGTGGTCTTCTCTTGGTCTTCAGGTGCAATGACAATTTCATTATAACCGAAATAACTATCAAGGAAACAATGCCAACCCTTATCTACAAGTCTATTAAGCATTTGATCCTTGAATGGCATGGGGAAATGATCTTTCTCAGTGGAAGAGTTCAGTTTTCGGTAGTCCATGCACACTCTCCATCTCGTAACTGGTCGCATTGGAATTAACTCATTCTTTTCATTCGGCACCACGGTGATACCCCCTTCTTTGGAACACACAGCACTGGACTCACCAAATCACTGTCAACGATTAGGTAGATTACTCCTGCATCTAACCACTTGATGATTTCTTTCATCATAACCTCTTGCATTGGGGGATTCAACCGCCTTTGATGCTCGATACTCGATTTGTAATCCTTGACTAGCTGAATTTTATGAGTGCATATCCTCGGGGGTATGCAAATAATGTCTACAGTTGTCCACCAATAGCTCTCTTATGCTGCTTGAGAACTGAGACTAGTAATTCTGTTTGGGCTTTACTTAAATCTGCTGCTACGATGACAGGTAATGTACTATTTCCTCCCAAGTATGCATATGTCAGATACGATGGTAATGCCTTTAGCTCTAACTCTAGGTGAACTTCCACACATGGTCTTGTAGGTGGCATCTCCCTGTTGCATAAATCCAACTCCAACTTTGATTGTCACCTCGGCCCAAATGACACCCTAAGAGCATTTACTATTTCCTTATAATCAGGAATGTTGTCACCATTGAAGTTCATCAACACGACTGTCAGAGAATCAATACCAAGCCTCAATTCCACTAGGATCTCTGCTTCATCCTCCTCATCCATTGTAATCATTGAGATGACTTGGAACTCAGGGCTACTTCCATCCTGCTGACCCACTTGAAGTATCGCTGCTTCTTCATCAAACCTGAAAGTAAGTAAAATCTTCTCCATATCGACTAAAACTCGACCTATGGCTAAGAAAGGTCTTCACAAAATGATTGGAACTGAAAAATCAATTTCACAATCTAGTGTAACAAAATCTGCAGGAAATATAGATTCGTCTACCTTTACCAACATATCATACAGGATCCCCACAGGCTTCTTGTTTGTTCTGTCTGACATCAACAATCGTATTTTTGTAGGGACAAGGCTCCCCAAACCTAGATTTTGGAATATGGCGAGAGGCATTAAGTTAATGCTAGTCCCTAAACCAGATAATGCTTTAGCAAATGCTAGTTCTCTTATAATACATGGTATGGTGAATGCACCCGGGTCCTCGCACTTCTGCACTAATGACTTTGTAGTAATGGCACTACAACACTGAGCATATTTGGAGAGGTCTTGGCTCACATTTAGCTTTCTTTTGACTAGGTCTTTCATTCATTTGGCATGTCCCGGCATCCTCTCAAGGGCCTCAACTAAAGGGATATCAACCGACAATTTTTTTAACACCACCAGAAACTGTTCAAATATACCTTCCTTCTTTCTTTTTCCAAGCCTTTGAGGAAAAGGAGGGGGGCTTCGGAAAAGTTTTATACTCCTTGGTTTGCTTATCCATGTTGCCTGCTTGGGTTCTTTCATTCATCCTCTTCTTGTGATTCCTACTTTCCGTCTCATGCATAGGGGGTTTCATAACACCTTTTCCATTCTGAGTCATCACTGCCATGCAATGCCCTTCAGTTTTAGGTTTTTGAACCGTATTGCTTGGTAGGGTGCCCTTTTGGCATTGGTTCAATTATGAAGAAACTTGTACGAATTGTTGCTCTAGTTACTTGATTGCCGCGGAGTAAGAATCTATCTTTTGATTAATAGTTGAATATCTGCTTTCATTCCCTTTAAAGTCTCATCTTGGTGGTCGGCTCGTTTCAACAATTTTTCAAACATATCTTGGATCCTAGAGTTACTTGATCTGACATCACGATTGTGTAGTGGCACATAAGGACCATTCTTGTAGCCCTCTCTTGGTGAAGTTCTGACCTTGATTTTCGGAACCTTGCCTCCAATAATTCGAATTGGACCCTTGGGGGTTGTTCCGGAAACCCGCTGCTTGGTTACTTACAAAACATACATCCTGATCAAAGAATAGATCATCATAGGTAGGAACCTTTGGAGGTTGGTGCGTGACTGCCTTGACACTTTCCTTATTTTTCTTTAAAACCAAGTCCATACTTGTGCGAAGTTGAGCAAGTTGCTCCATGATCTCTTCATTTAACTTTGCTTGCTATTATTTGTGTTAACCGCACAAGAAGATTTCACCACACCTTGCTCTCGTTGTCCCCATGCTCAATTTGTTTTGACCACTTGCTCCATTCTTATGGCTATCAATGCAAAAGGTTGGTCTAGGAACATGCCTCCCATAATCGTGTCGGCGCAAGCTTGACTATTTTCATCAAGTGCCAGATAGAAAATTTCAACCAAAACATTGTCAAAAATCTTGTGATCAGGGACCATCCTCAAGCATTTAGTAAATCTTTCCCGTGTTGTACTGATAGAATCACTCAACAATTGCTTAAAGTTGTCGATTTGGTCCTTGAGCTTCAACATCTTGGACCTTGGGAAATATCTTTCAAGGAATGCTCTCTGAAGTTCAGCCCAACTTGTGATAGTACTAAGAGGAAGCTCAGACAACCATACAGCTACATTCCCAATCAATGATAGTGGAAACACTCTCTAACACACAACATCAAGAGAAAGGTTTTGTGTCCCCATGACACTTTTGCAAACAAACACCACATTTTGAAGATGATGGTAGGGATCATCCAAAGGTAACCCTGTGAATAGTCCTCAATTTTTGGTGCATTTGGAGAAATCCACTCGATACGGTGAACTTAGTATTTGCTGGTAAAGGACGCAATATTATAACACTAGTAACATCCATAGCCATAGGGTTCAATCAATATTGGTTCCACCCATAAGCGTTTTCATTGAAGTCCCTGAGCTGTAGCTTGTTACCCTTTTGTGGTGGATTCTCTTCTCTATCCATATCCTCATTCGTATGCATATCCTCCTCAACCTCAATATCCTCATTCACTTGATCCATTCTTCTTGGTATTCGATGGATCTCCAAATTTAGTGGATCTAAGGGATTTCCTTGTCTCCTTGTGTTGGGCATAAAACCTAGTATACCCTGCAAATTAAATCAAACAACAAAAACAAAACAAAAGTAAAGTACAACAGACTTTAGAAATCAACACTAGAACTAACTAATAATGAAAGCAGCTCAAAATCTAGCCGTAGTCCCCGAGAACAGTGCCATAATTTTTGATGATGTGCACGCTCCAATAAGAAAGCGATCACTGTCAGCAATTAACATAATCATGGTTAGGGTCAAATCCACAGGGAATACAGGGCTTGACTGCAAGACTTCACTACTAATCATTTCTAGTATTTATTACTACAATCTCTAAATAGGGGGGGTTATGATTCAAAAACAAAATAAAATAAATACTAACTATAATGCTGGGAAACACTCAATTTTGGGGGCAACTCGAGAATTGTGTTCCCCATGATTCGTCGATTCGATTACCCTAGATAACATAACTACAATTGGTGATTTGCATGCAGGATGGTAACTTAGGTTCTTCTAGCCCTCTTGTGAAGGTGCAGGTCAAATTTCAGCATGGCACTTGGTCGGCCACAATGGCATGCCAACTAACCGTTACCAGTAGTCCAAGTCAACCTCCTCTTGGTCAGGTTTTGTTGATTAGACGAGAACACATCAATGGAATTCTTTCATCTACTTCCCTTTTCCTATTCATCACTACTTTGGTTGGGATCGTGATAGTAGGCGGGGTTTGGTGTTATGCAAAACCCCAATCATAGAAATGCAAGAAAACTAGGTTATTTCAAGTCAACTACCCATGGTTCCTACAAACCCAAGTTGTGGGTGCTTAGTTACTCATGGATAAAGCAAAACACATAAAAATGTACATGATAGACATAGTTGAGAGTTTTACCGATAACAATGAAGAGAATGGACACCACAAGTTGCAAACCCACAAGCTTGATTGATCAACAATGAGTACAAGGTAAGATTTGCAATCCGCAAAATGGGTTTTCCAATAAAGAACAATAAACTACCATAAAAAACTAAGAGAAGATTCAAAATGTAATTGTAGATTGTCTACTGGTCGAACTTACCTCTCAATAACCTAACTTAACTATATATAGTATTTACTAAATAACCCTAAAATTTACATAGAAAAGACAGCTGGAAGCTGATAAGTCTCACAGTTACAACTCATAGAATGTCCTACGAGTAGTAGTCGAGGTCTCTTATCAGGTTCTTGGCATCTTGGATTGAACTGGTATGACTTATAGGTATGAGTCGTTGCTTGAGAAATGACTCGTATGTTTGTCTCATAGTCTTGGTCTTCAGTTTTTGGTATAATATTTTGGCTCTCCGATTCTTGCTACGACTCCACCTATACGAGTCATAGTGTGTATTACGACTCATGGGATGTCCTCATAGGAGTGACCTTCACTTGGTAGATTTCTGATTTTGGTCTTTAATTCCTACTACGACACCACCCTACGACTCGTAGCTTGAGCTACAACTTGTAGGTTGGCTCGTATGGCCTATACAGCAAAATCAGAAACTTTTTTCAAAATCTTACCAACCTCACTTTTCTATAGGATCAACACAAAACATATCAAAACACTAAAAATCGCTTTAAGAACTCACAAAATCCCTTGCTTCAGGCAACAAATGTGCTATATTTTGATAGCACATCAGAGTGTTATGGGGACACTAAACCTTTCTCTTGATTCTGTGGGTTTAAGAGTGTTTCCACTATCATTGACTGGCAATGTAGCTATATAGTTGTTTGAGCTTCCTCTGAGTACTATCACAAGTTGAGCTTAACTTCAAAGAGTAATCCTTGAATGATATTTCCCAAGATCTAAGAAGTTGAAGCTCAAGGACCAAATCAACAACTTTGAGCAATTGTCGGGGGATTCTATCAGCACAACATGAGAGAGGTTCACTAAATGGTTGAGGATGGTCCCTGATCATTAGATTGTTGATGATCCCTTGATTGAGACTTTATATCAGACACTTGACGAGAATAGTCAAGCTTGGGCCGACACAATTATGGGAGGAATGTTCATAGACCAACCTTTTGCATTGATAGCCGCAAGGATGGTGCAAGTGGTCAAAACAAGTAGAGCATGGGGTCAATGAGAGAGAGGTGTGATGAAACCTTCTTATGTGGTTAACACCAATAATAAGAAAGCAAAGGTGAACGAAGAGATCATGGAATAACTGGCTCAGCTTTGCACAAGTATGGACTTGGTTTTAAAGCAAAATCAGGCAAGTGTCAAGGCAGTCACCCACCAATCTCCAAAGTCTCCTATTTGTGATGATCCATTCTTTGATTAGGATGCATGTTTTGTAACCAACCAAGCGGCAGGTTTCCAGAAAAACCCCGAAGGGTATAATTCGGATTATTGGAGGCAAGGTTCCAGGAATCTAGGTCAGAACTTCAACCGTGATGGGATGTATAGAGACAACCAGGGTGGATACTATGAGAAAGAGAGTTCCAGACGCCGTGTGGGGAAGAAGAGAAGGCTACAGGAATGGTCCTTATGTGCTACCTCACAATCGTGATGCTGGATCAAGCAACTCCAGGATTGAAGATATGTTCAAAAAGTTGTTAAAATGAGCCGACCACCAAGATGAGGCTTTAAAGGGAATGAAAGCAGATATTTCAAGTATTAACCAAAAAATAGAGTCTTACTCGGTGGCCATTAAGCAACTGGAACAACAATTTGGGAAAGTTTCTTCACAATTGAACCAACGCCAAAAGGGCACCCTACCAAGCAATATGGTTCAAAACCCAAAGAATGAAGGGCATAGCATAGTGGTGATGACTAGGAGTGGCAAGAGCACTGTAGATCTCCCTAGGCCAGTAATTGTGACGTTGATGAGAAGGGTCTTGGTGGTTAAATCGCGGTTGAGGGAGAAGATCCACAGGTTGTTGGGATGCAACAAGAAGAAGCAAGGGAGCATGAGAAACTGAAATCAATTCCAAAACCCCCTCCTTCTTTCCATAGAAGGCTTAAGAGAAAGGAAGAGAAGGGAAAATTCAAACATTTTCTCTCGATGTTGAAGCAACTCTCCATCGACATTCCCCTTTTAGAGGCCTTGGAGAAAATTCCCGGGTATGCCAAGTACTTGAAAGATTTGTCACCAAGAGACGTATTTTGAGCCAAGAGTTCTCACAAGAAATCCAACAATATAGTGCGGTTATGACCAAATGTCTTTCTCAAAAGCGAGAGGACCCCGGTGCATTCACCATCCCTTGTACCATTGGTGATGTTGAGTTTGCAAGAGCCTTGTGTGACCTAGGAGCGAGCATCAATCTAATGCCTCTTGCTGTATTCAAAAATCTTGGCCTTGGTACTCCTACCGCGATGACAATGAGGTTGCTTATGGCGGATGGAACCATTAAAACATCGGAGGGAATCCTTTTGGATGTACTTGTTAAAGTTGATAAATTGATCTTTCCAGCGAATTTTGTGATCCTTGACTGAGAATTTGATTTTGAGGTGCCCATCATCTTGGGGAGACCATTTCAGGCTACTGGGAGACCCCTAATGGATATAGATTCAGGTCAACTGCGATTTAGCGTAAATGATGCAGAAGTCGTGTTCGTTATTCACCAATCCATGAAACACTCGGATGAGTGCAAGAATGAGGTGTGGACCCTCGATGATAGTTGATGAAGAACGATGACAAAGTAGAGCCGCATCATTAAACAAGACGCTTCTTAGGAGGCAACCCAAGCATTGTTGATAAGTGTTGGTTTGTTTTAAGGGTTTTTGGTTGTGAGAGTCTTAAATAGAAGTTGTGAGTTTGTTTTTATGTTAAAAGACATCGGTACAGTTGTAATATTTCGAGAATTGTTGTGTTTTGAGATTTGATTTGCAGGTTAAAATGAAAGAACTAAAAGACCTGAAGAATGGCACTCGAAGCAACCTCTACGATTAGGCCTATGAGTCATAGTCTTTACTATGACTCGTAGTCATGCTTTGTAGAGAATCAATGAGTATCAGAAGTTAGCACATACACTTCGAGCCAACCTTATAATTCGTAGAGTCTTCTATGAGTCGTAAAAGGGGTTCGTAGTGCCCATGTATAATTCCTAAATTTTTATAAGTCTTGGGTCTACTACGAGATCGGGACCTACAAGTCGTAAGATAGCTATGACTTATAGTTGGGGTCTCATAGCCCTGATCTGCAGTTTTAACAATGTTGACCCAGTTTCATTTAAAAGGGTTCAAAATAAAATTTGACCCCCAAATTCATTTCGCCAACCCTAAAAGGTGACGGAAAACTTCCTTTCATCACCCACATCATTTTTTCGATAATAATTCCGGCTATCCACATCAATTTCTGGCAATGATTCTTGAGAAGTCATTATTCTCAGGGTTTTCGGCATGATTTTGAATTTCTTTTGCTTTAGTTTACTTCTCCAATCGATCAATAAGCTCCATGGTTAAATTTTGCAATCTTTTGTGGTGAGTTTGTTCCCTATATGAGTGTGTGCTTAGTTTGATCATGTTAAATCATACCATATAGTGATAATTGAACTAGACATGTAACCTAGGTTTTTTATGCTTTGAAGAGTTGAGTTGTGAATCGAATCATGTTGAAATTCTTGAATGGGTGATGGTGAATGCGAAAGTTATAATTCATGAGATGTATTGTATTATTGCTTCCCACTCATGATCTAAATTGTTGTCGGAATCGAAATATAGGAGGTGTAGTGTAACGCTTATGCTTTAACTTATAGGATTTGTTTGATTTGATTTGTTTCGAATGTTCCATAGTTGTTGAATGTGAGTTGGGAAGTATATTGTTGTCGGTGTTCTTGACATAGTCTAGAACTAGTTTTGTCTCTTACGGATGATGGTAATTTGAATTTATAATGTTAGTATGGAATTGATCATATGCCAAATATTTGATATTGTTATTGAGTGCCAAGTATGTTGAGTTGTGTGGTTGATTTGTTGCTTTGCGTGGGAAAATGGTAGGCATTAC
>JAABOM020060188.1:0-12095 GCA_011800125.2 Solanum clarkiae
TGGCTTATAAGTTCTATCTGTATTGTGTACTTCCTGTTTTACATATTCGGTACGTCTTTCATACTGACCCCTTCCTTTGGGGGGGATGCATTCATGCCCGCAGGTACCGACGAACAGGTGCGAGATCCTCTTGCCTAGGATCTCCAATTTCAGTTGCAGTGCCCTTTTTGTTTCAGGAGCCTGTTGTTGGTAGCCTCTCACGTTCACTTGTTTTGTAATTGGGTAATATATATATACACATACTGTTTTGCATCTTTGTCTAGAGGTCTGTGGATACTAGTGGGTAATGGGTACATAAGGGATACTTGAGTACATAGTTTGTTGTATGTTTTTTGTACTTGAGCAGGCGGCGAGACCGCATTATGTATGGATGACATGATTATTAGGTGGCAGGACCACAGCGGAGACCTTATTGGCCCGCATTTATGTATATGTATAAAGATATATGTATTTGTATTGTTGTCTGGGATGTTGTTGAGTTTTATTTGCAGGTAAGGTTAGTTAATAAAATAGAGGAAACTCTGCCGAAATTTCGGCAGGTTTCCAGGTCGGATAAATTGGGAAATTTGGATTAGTATATGTCTAAGTGCCCCTATCGGGCACTGGTCACGACCCTAGGTTGGGGTGTGACAGGTGTACTCTATCTAGCCGTCTGTTTGTGGATGAAAGGTCATACTCAGGTTCACCTTGGTACCCAATCCATTTTGAAAAGATCTCCAAAACTAGGAGATGAATTGAGCTCCTGTGTCCGAGATAATGGACAAGAGAACTCCATGCAACCTCACAATCTCTTGGATGTATAACTTGGCATACTCCTCTGCAGTGTCAGTTGTCTTGACTGCCAAGAAGTGAGACGAGTTGATCATCCTATCCACGATCACCCATGTCAAATCATATTGCTTATGAGACCTCAGTAGACAGGGAATGAAGTCCATATTGATCATTTCCTACTTTTACTTAGGGATCTCAAAGTTTTGTGACAATTCATATGGCCGTTGATGCTCAACTTTGACTTGCTGACATTTCAAGCACTTAGAAACAAACTCGGCGACATCCCTCTTCGTCCCATTCCACCAATAAACTTCCCTTAAGTCATGGTACATCTTGGTGGAGCCAGGATGAATAGAATACCTAGAGTTATGAGCTTCAACCATGATTCTCTCTGAATACCATCAACGTTGAGCATGCAAAACCTACTCTGGTTCTTAACATTCCATCTCTCTGTTTGGAGAAGACCATCACCTTTTGCTTGTGAACGACTTCTTTCAGTTGGAGTAAGACAGGATCTTGGTCTTGCTTTTCTTTATACCTCTGACATTAAAGTTGAAGCGGACCCATTCTGAACATTGACCCCGCCTTTATTATTTTCTTCAAGTTATACTCCTAGTTGGGCCAATCTATGCATATCCTTAGCCAACTCTTTCTTCCTTTCCTCCATACGGGCAGTACTACCCCTAGATAATCTGCCAAGAGAATCACCAACAATGTTAGCCTTACTTAGGTCATAGAGAATGCTCATGTCATAATCTTTGAGCAACTCCAGCCACCTCATCTGCCATAGATTGAGCTCTTTCTGACTAAAAACATATTGCAAACTCTTATGGCAGTGAACATGTCCACATGCACTTCATACAAGTAGTGGTGCCAAATTTTTAAGTGCGAATACCACTACTTCCAACTCGAGATCATGAGTCGGGTAGTTCTTCTCATGAATCTTAAGTTGTCTAGAAGCATAGGCTATCACTTTCCCCCTTCGAATCAGCGCACAACGCAGTCCAACTCTGGATGGATCACAATGTATCACAAAGTCTTCTGTCCCATCGGGCAAAGTCAAAATTGGTGTTGTAGTTAGTCTAGTCTTTAACTCTTGAAAACTTCTCTCACATTCATCAGACCACTGTAACTTGATCTTTTTCTAAGTCAGCTTGATCAATGGTGCAGATAAGAAAGAAAACCCCTCAACAAATCTGTGGTAGTAGCATGCCAATCCCAAGAAACTTCTTACATCTGTTGGTGAGGTAGGTCTGGTCTAGTTCTTAACTGCTTCAATCTTCTGGGCATCCACTCAACTATCACTTCCCAAGGCAACATAGCCTAAGAAGGCCACTGACTTGAGCTAGAACTCACATTTCGGAAAATATTGCATAAAATTCATAATTTTTGAGAGTTTGTAAAACCACTCTAAGATGATTGGCATGCTCTTCTTCATCCTTAGAATATAACAGGATGTCATCAATAAATACAATCACGAACATGTTAAGATGTGGTCTGAATACTCTATTCATCAAGTCCATATATGCTGCAGGTGCATTAGTCATCCCAAAGGACATGACCAAGAACTCAAAATGGTCGTACCTTATCCTAAAGTTTATCTTTAGGATATCACATTCCCTTACTTTCAATTGATGGTAACCAGATCTGAGGTATATCTTTGAGAATCAAGAGGTGCCCTAAAGTTGGTCAAATAAATCATCTATCCTGTGGAGAGGATACTTATTTTTTATTGTGACCCTGTTCAGTTGCCTATAGTTTATATACATTCTAAGGGACCCATCTTTCTTTCGCACGAATAGGACAGGAGAACCGCAAGGAGAAATACTCGGCCTGATAAAACCCTTCTCTAACTAGTCTCTCAACTACTCCTTCAACTCTTTCAACTCAGTGGGGGCCATCCTCTATGGTGGAATTGATAGGCTGGGTATCGGGAAAAACATCAATCCCAATGTCAATATCCCTATCAGGAGGAACTATAGGTAGATCCTCAGGAAGCACTTCTGGGAACTCACTCACAATTGGGACTGACTCTAGAGTAGGGGACTCAACATCATCATATTTGACTTACACGAGATGGTAGATGTACCTTTTAGAGATTAACTTTCTAACTCTGAGGTAAGAGATAAATTTGCCCTTAGGTGCAACAACATCTTCCCTACACTCTATGACAAGCTCATTAGGAAACTGAAACTTGACAGTTTGGGTTTTACAGTCAATAGTGGCATAATAAGTGAGGAGCCAGTCCATACCAAGAATTATATCAAAGTTAATCATCTCTAACTCAACCATGTCAGCGAGAGTATCCATATGGTAGATA
Source organism: Solanum clarkiae (assembly GCA_011800125.2). Taxonomy (NCBI): domain Eukaryota; kingdom Viridiplantae; phylum Streptophyta; class Magnoliopsida; order Solanales; family Solanaceae; genus Solanum; species Solanum clarkiae. The sequence goes on from JAABOM020060188.1 coordinate 3,092, forward strand.
GATACTACACAATCTCTATAAACTCTCTTGGCTATGATAGACTCACCAACAGGAGTGGAAACAGGGAAAGGCTCAAGTAAACATTCAAGAGAATTCACAAATTTGCTAGCCACATATGGTGTCACAAAGGACATTGTTGCCCCTGGATCAAGCAAGGCATAATAATCGAAAGTATAGACTCGAAGCATACCCGTCACCACATCTGGTTCAACCTCTTAGTCCTCTCTGCTCCTTATTACATAAAGAAGGTTCGTTCCTCCACTTGTCCCTAGTATAGAACCCTTGTGGTTACCCCTGGGTGGTGGAATAGTAGTGGAAGATTGTGCTATGTTGCTCCAAAGTGGACGGTCTCTCAAGAAGTGACCTATCTAGCCACACTTGTAGAAAGTATTTACTCCATCCTTGCACTCCCCAAATGTATCATGTCACATTTCCCACAAGGTAGCTTCCCTTCGAGACAAGATTCACACTGGCCTGTGAACCCTGTGCTCTAAAGTTCGACTGCCCTAGTGATTTTTCATCATAACTATTATTGGGAGTTAGTGCATTGACTAATGATTGCGCATAAACCGAATGCTTCTTTTGAAAGTAAGATCTGTCTCCCTTGTCCTTCTTATGCTGGCTAGGCTCATGCCCTGTATACTTGGCTTTCTTACTCAAATGCTCTTCTCTTTCCTTCTTCTTATCCTCCTTAGTTTTTTGAGCATGGTTGATGATGGTGCATACCCCGAATGCTTCTTCTGAAAGTAATATCTGTCTCCCTTGTCCTGCTTGTGCTAGCTAGGCTCATGCCCTATAGACTTGGCTTTCTTATTCAAGTGCTTTTCTTTGTCCTTCTTCTAATCCTCCTCAATTTGTTGAGCATAAACCATGATTCTGGAAATGTCCATGCCCAGAATCAGTAACGCTGCCTTACACTCCCTCTTCACATACTTACCCAATCCTGACACAAACTTCCTCATCCTTGCCCTCATATCCTAAACCATCTCTGGAGCAAACCTGGAGAACTTAATGAAGTTAAGGTTATACTCCTTGATGGTCATCCCCTCTTGCTTTAAGTTCACGAACTCTTCAACCTTTGCCTCCTCAGTTTTTGGGGAAAGAAGTGGTCGAGGAAGGCACTCTCAAACTCATCCCATTCAGTAGGCTCAGCACTCTCACCCTGACTATGCACTCACTAGTTATACCAGACGTTCACCATATCCTTGAGCTGATAGGAAGCAAGCTCAACTCCCTCAACCTCAATCGCATGCATGGCCCTCAGTACCTTGCACATCTCATCAATGAAGTTCTGCGGGTATCCTCAACTTTTGACCACGTGTAGATGGCAGGTTCATTCTCAAGAAGTCTCTGAGCCTAGTTGCAGTCGTGGGCTCTTGGAAACTAGAGATAGGAGCTTAGGGTTGTTGCTCTGTGAGGCCACTAGCTAGGTGAGCATTGCAGTGGCTCCTCTGAATTTCGCCTCAAAAGTGGGAGCTGGCTGAGCAAAAGGTGCCTGTGGAGCCCCAACAGTTCGGGCAAGTCGACCCCGTCTCCTCACTTCTGTTAGGGTAGAGGCCTCGGGCAGAGGATTCTCGGCGTTTGAGGCTCGGGCATCTCGTTGGGCTGCTGTCCACTTAGGAGGCATGATCTGCAAATGCGTGACACCTGAATTAGATAGTAATTTAATAGAGTCAAACTCTATCGCACGACTCAGAATACCAAAGAAGGGTAACCATTCCTAATGTCCTATATCCTCCTGCTTATGAAGTGTGGTGCACAACACACCCATAAATAAGACTCTACTAGACACGACTTCATAGACTCCCTTGGACACTTTAACACTGTGCTCTAATACCAAGTTTGTTATACCCCGGGAGGGTACTCTAGGCGTAGCCGGCACTCAACGACTATGGTTATTCCCCGAGCAAACCGCTTGATCTCATCGTCATATCTTACTCAATAATGAAAGAAGACTTAAGTAAAATATCAAAGGAAAGATAAAAATATCTCATAATTTATCTCAAAGAATAGATCAAGTTTAACAACAGAAGTACTCAACAATACTTTACTCAAGGTCTATGAAGCCTCTACTCCAAATATCTAGATGGTACAATGACAAGACACGACTACCCAACCCAAAAGAAATAGGAGTAAATGCTGAAATAAAATAAAGGCTCCTCTGAATGGCAAGGAGGCTCAATAACTCTAGAACTCAGGAATCCTGAACCTAAACAGCGTGTCTGCTGAAGTCCTTTATCTACTGTTTCTGTATTATTAAACGATGCAGCGCCGAGTGGCATCAAGATGTGGAATGTACGGTTTGTAAATAGCTCAAACAAACAAGTAAGGCTCAGATTCAATCAGACAACTCGACTCGAGACTCAACTCCTCATCTCATAACTCAACTCAAGAAAATCATGCAAGTTTGAAGTTCGAAATCATGCTTCGAAAATAGACTTAGTGTTTAGTGAAACTCAGTTCGAAAATCATGATATGCTCAACTCAAGTGTTGCTTGCAAGTTTCTCTAACCGACATAACTCTCCACCACCATGAGTTTCTAGTGATGCACAATGAAAATACGTTGTTGCCACATCCACCCCAAACTTGCCAAGGAGTAGGGCATCAACCTCTACCTCTCTCTCGGATCCTAAGAGAGTTTCCCTCTATGGGGACTTGGGCCACCAGGATTATCCTATGCGACCATCCTACGCTTGCTACATATTTTTAGGGTGGTTTTCAGTCACCTAACTCGGTGCTCAACACTCCTTCAAGACTAATACGTGTTTATGAAATTAACTCAAGATCAACTTTTTAATTCATCTCTATCAACTCAACATCAACTACTTCGATTTAACTCCATGACTCAGACTGTGAACTCAAAATAATACAATTCAAGACTCTAATCCACATCATGCAATACTCTCATGAATTACGATCAAGTGACATCATATTAGGCCTAACACATATGACATGATGGACGCTCATTACATGCTCACATGAAGCAAGAAAACATACTTCTCAAGTTCACATGACTTAGTTTAACAGGTTCACTTCATAATTTCAATTAAGTCAGTGAGCAAGGGAAATACTAAGTTTAGAGTGCATGTATCAATCATGTGAAATACGTTCGTAATTCCAAGTAACAATGGTACGACACATAATCTAACTCAAATATATTCAAGAAACTCAATCATGTGCAAGAATTTAAAATTCAAGACCTATTGAATTTAAACATACATTTTCTACTCATGATTTTGTTGACTCCAGTAAATGAAGGGGCACGTGGATGAACATAATTCAATGCTTTAGATAGCCTTACATACCTAGAATTAGAGGAAATCAACTTCGACTCAAGAACCCTTGCTTCTCCTCTTCTTCTCCAAGAGCTCTAACCTAGTTTATGTGTTTGGAGGTTTAGAAATATGTTTAAGAGGCTCTTTTCTGATTAAAAATGACTCAATTACTCATGGTTTACATTTACGAGGGGTTAAAAAAAGTCTAAAATGCCCCTCATAAGAGAAAATAAATTTTCACTTAAAAATGCCCAATCCGCGATGCGGACTGGGCACGAAGTAGTATTATTTTTCCCAGAATTTCTGTGAACGAGTTTTTTTCTCCTGCTGAAAAATTTTAAAAAAAACTGAAGTGTAAGTGCACTCTCCCTGGCGCTTTCTGGGGTGCGCATCAACACTATTTTGGGAATTAATTACGAAAAATTATTTTTCGACTCGGTTGATCTAAAATCAGGTTGAGACCATTTTTCCAGTCAATTTTTTGTACTGATCCCATATCCGATCTTGAATTTTTTATCAGAGCTTGGGAAGATGTGTTATGCACGCGATTCCATTCTAGGAGTATTTTGGTAATATTGTCAGACATTACAGTAGCACACTATCTATTTTATTGAAAAAAAACTATCACAAACGGCCCCACACGTGCATATATTGTCCGCTTTGGCCCCACAGGGTCTCACGGTTTTGTTCCTCCCAGGCAAACTCGGGAAAACGCGTATGCACATGTGAGGTTCCAAACTCAACATATAGCCCAGGAACTCCCCCTCTTTTTCCGATGTGGGATTCGCCTAAGTGAGCTATAGGCGTTATGTATCGCCGTCCCTGCACTCACCCCCCATAGGGACTCAGCGTCCTTGCTGAGGTTTGCCCCACCACCGTACTAGCAGAGAGTCGGCTCTGATACCACCTGTAATAAAGTTCATATTGATAATCTCCCACTTCCACGTCAGTATCTCCATTTCCTGCAATAACCCTCCAGGCTTCTGATGTTCTATCTTCACCTGCTGACAGTTCGAGCATTGGGCAACAAACTCTGCTACATCACGCTTCATGCCATCCCATCAATACAAGCACCTGAGGTCATGGTACATCTTTGTCGACCCAGGATGAATAGAATAACGGGCATGGTGTGCTTCACCCATAACCTGCTGCCGCAAACCTGCAACGTCCGGTACACATAACCTGCCTCTGAACAATAAGATCCCATAAGGAGAAAGCTCAAATAGGGTCTGCTCCTTCTCCAGGGACATGTCCCTGTCATGAACGGCCCCACACGTGCACATGTGAGGTTCCAAACTCAACATATAGCCCAGGAACTCCCCCTCTTTTTCCCATGTGGGATTTGCCTAAGTGAGCTACAGGCATTACGTATCGCCGGGTTTAATGATTGCATACAGGCTTGCCTCGCACTCCACGAAGGTATGAGCTCAATGTATTCTGAAAATCTCCTTTAAATGAAAATTCGAGCAACTTTGGTAAAAATTCATAAAAGAGAATAACTTTTGATTTTAAAAGTAGCAGTTTATAACCTTTTGAGCTTTGGGACTAATTTTTGTGCATATTTGAGCAACTTTGGCAAATTTCATAAAAAGAATAACTTTTGATTTCAAAAATGACAATTTACATATTTTTGAGTTTTTGGAACTAAGTTTTATGCATATGATTCTCACGACTCTACTCGTGCCATATTTGATCTCGTTTACCGGTTCCCGGGCCGGTTATCTCGTGCGTATGTATGGTTATATGTACATATACATATTCTGAAGTAGGCTGGATAAGTTGGGAGGCATAAGGAGCTGGGTTTGGGACGGCATCAGGACGTGGTGGGTGTTGGGCCTTGTTCGCCCCGGCTTACTGGAGCGCTTGGCCTCGTTCGCCTCGGCTCTATAAACGGGCATGATGACCTTTATGCATTATGATACGTGAACGCTTGGCACCGTCGCCGTGGACCCAAAGCGGACAATTCCTCGCAGTTGGTTAGGCCCACACTCTTCCTCTGGAGGCGTCTTGGCGCATGGCACCATCGCCATGGTCAGGGACAAAACCGTGAGGGTCGCTTGGCACCGTCGCCCTGGACCCAAAGAGGACAAAACCGTGAGGGGGACGGTGATACGTAACGCCCCAAAGCGGACAATACCGTGCAGTGTTGGGCCAGGTCGTTACAAAAACCTTACCACGTGGATAAAATATTTCACCATGACAAAAATTAAATAAACTATTAATATTAGCTAAAAGTTAAAAAATAAAGTATTAATATTTTTCAAAAAATATAATTTTTTAAAAAAATAATATTTAAAATATTTTTCTCACCTACTTTACCATCACGGATCCCGCGTACCCCCTCCATCCCCATCCCCCAACAATCTCCGCTCTTTTTATTTTGTTAAATCTCTTTTATAAAATATTTTTAAAAAACTAAAACCACCCCCCTTCTCCACTCCTACCTAAAAAATGATCTTATTTAAGATAAATCAAAATTCTATCCCGCCCCATCTAAACCTCTCCTCCTAACTCATTTTTCTCTTTTATGCTTTTTTAATAGATAGGTACACATAGTTTTAGAATTTTTTTCTACTTGTGTACCGAATATAACAAAATTTAAAAAAATTGTGGCAAATAAAAAATAAATTTTTAAAAATGAGAAAAACAATAAAAGCAAAGGATTGAGTGGGTAGATTAGAATTACTTTTTTTTCAAAAAAAATTATTTAAATAATATCTAAATTATTATTTTCGGAGGTGGGGAGGAGGAAGGGAGATAAATAAGAATTCTTTTAAAAATTTACAAAGATTTTTATTTTTTGAAAAAAAAAAAACATTGGTTGGTTCGGGGGGGGGTTGGTGTGAGGAAGTGGTAGAATAGGACAAGAAAAATATTTTATATTTAATTTTATAATTTTTTAAAAATAACAATATTGTAATACTTAACTTTAACTAATATTAGTATTTGTATATTTCTTGTCAAGATGGAATATTATGTCTATGTGAAGTGATGACATGACTATTAAAAAATAAAAAAAATAAAATAGAGTATAGTACACACACCATGGTGAGAGTGGAATAAAGAGTAGTGTATTTCTCAAACTAATAAGTGATTGTTTAGGTATGAAAGTCACACTCCCAATAATTTAAGTATAAAACTGAAAAAAGTGGATAGTTCAGATATGTTTTTGACACTATCTCAAAAATGTAACAATAATTGGGGTAGGGTCGAGGGAAGGTGAGGAAGGAGATTTTACGAGTTGTGAAATAAAACTCTCATCAACAAAGCAAAGGCTTAGATAGTCAATCAATATGAAAATTTTTCCAGCATATAAAGATTTAACAATGAATTGAAGTACTAATAACTCGGTTAAATGCGATAAATTATTTAAGGAAACTACCTAATTACACAAAATTGATATCATATTTACTAATTCTTCTTATAGTTTGAAATAGTTACGCGTTGTCTCAATTATTAAAAATTTCATGCTAGATTTCAAGTCTTATATACCTAAATATATGTATTTATGCTACCAAATATACTCATTAATACAATTAAATTGGAAAGAGGCGAGTAAGAGAAGGAGAGAGAGGAGTGAGAGAGAAGAGAGGAGAGAGGCAAGGTGTATCCTAGATACAAATGAATCACACTAAAAACATTCTAGATACATTCTTTAATATATGCAGGTACATAGGGAGAGAGACGAGCATGAAATGAAGAGAGGCAAGGGAGAGAGGAGAGAGAGGCTAGTGAGAGAGTTCATGTATCTCAAATACATATGAATTCTTGGATGCAATGTATTTGGAACAAATTGCACATAATTTTCACCTTATATATTCGAAATATATGTATTTTGAAACGCCAAATAAACGAATCTGAAGATCAAAATCTCGCATGAATGATAATTTTAAAAATCTATAGATATATAATTAGATCTTAAACTAATAGTTTATGTTGATTTTCTCATTGTTTAAGCTTATGGCGGACTTTTGACACACTGCACATCCACTCCCAACGACGAATACATACATTAAGAAAAAAAGAGGACAAAAACGCTCGTGTAAACAGTAAGTCAACACTAGGGAAAAATAATTATGAATAACAATGGGGATTTAGTTTTTTTAAGATGTCAACCCAATGAAATATTGCGTAACCTTCTGGATGTTGACTTTCTTAGAACCATTTGTTTAGAATGTTTCCTTTTAAAAATAAAACATCTCATTCCAACATGTAAGGATCTTGTCATGTAACGTTTGTGTTTAGGAATTTAAAAAATACACCACCAAAGTATTCCATCATTAATAATCAGATATTTTGAGTTTGAATTTGAGTTTGAGTTTGAGTTTGAGTTTTGAGAATAAGGTCATTTGATAAGAAAACACTAAGTTTTGAGAATAAAGCCATTGATTAAAAAAATACTACTTGAATTTCTCGATGCAAATTTTCATTAATCAATTTTAAATTAGTATTAAATTCTGGATAAGAAAATAAGTACCTTGCCCCCCAGTGATTTGAGGAACCCAAAGGGTGTGGAAAACAATTGGATGACATCACGCCCTTAACTGCTACTCCTACCAAATGATATTTGGAAAGGGGAAATAAAAATAAATAAAATACGTGAGGATGCCTTTTCAAATCAGTGAAAACTTATGTGAAACTTGATTTAATTTATAATTATTTGTAATTTTCTTTATAGAAGCTCTTCTTGTGGTGGGAAAACAAGTGACAGTTTCTTAATGGCCTATCAACTAGTGATGACATAATATCAGTCCTAATCAAGGTTTGTGTAACGAAAAATATTTATTATGGTCAAACCGACCCATTTTTTAAAATTATAATCTTGATTGAAAACTTTAGCATTACATGGAGGGACATTAATAGTGATTGAAGGATAAATGACGTTATGCGGAGAACATGAAAAACTAACAAACAAACATACTTCTATATTGTTATATATATACTGCTTTTATCACTATGCGCATCGTTAAGTAATATGTGTATTCACTTTAATCTGTTCAAGTTAAATCTTCAGCTTACCATAAAAATCGGATAGAAATAAAGTAATGTTTCAAATTTAATACCCGTAGTCATCCGGCTTACTTTATTGGCCTAAAATTGTATATAATTTGAAAGTTAAACCCACTTTCAATATATACTTTGTAAGGGTAAATATGTATAGGCAATAAAAATTTGTTTCAACAAAATAATCATACGTATATGTGATGTGTATATATATCTAGGCACAAAGACAAACAAGTTCAGATTAAGTCTAGTTTTTGCTCCTTTTTTTTCTATTTTAGCCTACCTCTTTGATTAAGAATTAAGAGACTTAGTGAATTTAATTATTACCAAAAACCTCCTCTTGGCGAAAAGTCAAGAAATCGACAAAAATGAAAATGGAGTCTAATTAGGCTAATTTAGGGGGTAGATAATACACAATAGGGAATATAGATTCTTCCTCATCTCGATTCAATTTTTGATTAAAAAAAAAAAAGATTCATGGAAAAAAATTAAAAAACAACAATCACACACACACATTATTTATATATTGCACGTTAATTTTTTTTTCAATTCCAACTAACTAAGTTGACTATCTGAACTTCACCTTCTTGGTGAGAGTTCGATTCCTCACATTATAATCCCTCTCCCCATTTTCCCTTCCCCTATCCAACGAACCGCACTCCTTCGTATACGTCAGGAGTCCATTGATGAGAAGGGGCTGGGGAAAGCTTGAACCCAATTCCTA
>JAABOM020060189.1:0-47058 GCA_011800125.2 Solanum clarkiae
CTCCCTCCTCCTTCTTATCTTTATCCCTACATGACACAAGTTTAACACTAATACCATAATAAGGATACACTCACTCAATCCTCATCTACCCTCATCCTCAATCTACTACTCTTAACACCACAATTTGAACTTGTAGGAACTCATTACTTCCCCTTTTTTGCAAAACCTCACACTACTACCTCTCCATGCAAAACAAGCAAGATCATATCTCTGAAACTTGATAGTTTACATCATACCATTAATAATGGAATAAAAAGCCAAAGATCAGTGCTTGCATAAGATGACATCAGAATCAAGAACTCTCACTCTCGCTCATCAACCTTCACCTCTCTACTATCATCAACACTTCTATCAAGGCTGGAAAGTTGGATTACTCAAAGACCTTAGAATGAAAGATCATTAGCATGATTCAATCAAGAAATCTTATCTAAGAACATTGATAGATTACAATACCTCTTGTCTATCAAGTCTCATTCCATGTTAATAGAACTATGCATGGTGTAAAACTCAAGTCACATCACATTCAACATGGGACTAGAAACTCTTGGATTCACGTGGTAAGATCAAGATTAATGAATGGGTTCATCGCTTCTCATCCTCAAAACTCAGCATTATTGGGGAACAACATAATGTGCATGGGACAAAGCCATAGGTACGAACAGTCATACACTCGAAGGGAATGGAATGTTACCTCAACTGAAATATAAGGACTATATGAGGCGGAAAAGAATTGATATCTCATTTTGATCAGCCTATCACAATCCAAAAACTCAATATCTACTTCGATTCCTCACATCATCATCTCCACCTTAGCTCTCGAGGTCCTCTCTAAATTTGTGAATAAATTTCCTCTACTAGGCTACAAGCATATACCTCCACACGGTCAAGGAATCACTATCCACCAGATTATGCATCTTAAACACTTCTGTTAGTCTATAATCACATACATATAACTAGCCACTCAGACTCCTTTCAACGATATCACTCTTAGCTTCCTCGTGTCTCTATTTGCTGCTCTTAAAGGCGTACATGATCACTTTCCACAATTATTACACTCTAACATCTTTTTTTTGCGTGCTAATGCTAGACCACTGTGCTCTCATAGACTTATTTATATAAGACTTAGACTATTAGGGAGAACTAATCATCATCTATTCATACGCCCCAATCACTTAGCTTCTTGTGATGACAAAGATTACTTACATCAACCTACTCCATATCAACAACTCAAATATACTATTCGGATTCTTATAACAGTCACAACTTAGAGCCTCACCCATTTGTACCCAATCATGTTTCCATATCCTAAACCTCTTAAGCCTCCTCTTTCGTAGTGCTTCTCCCTTAATCTACTATCTCTATCTAGGGGGTACTTCTACTCTACTCGTAGTACCATGCTCTTTGCCAGCCAACATCTAAATCATTGAACACGCACTACAGCAAGACTCTTAGGTCAAATCTCCAACAAGGACTATCACTATCATCATGCTATCTCTTCTTCAACACTACTCAAAAATTCAAGCTTAAGGTCTAGCACTAACATGTGCATCCATCCCATACCTCTCTAATGCTAACTTGCAATTACTAGGTAAAATTAAGGAACATAATACTACTAAAATCTTATAGCGAGTAATCAATCAACACATTCCCTCTTCACAATCATGTACCACTCACCCATTCACTATACCTTCTTATCTGGCTAAGCTTATAACTCTATGAATCTCATGAACTCTCACATACAATCATAAGCCTAATTTTGATCTATCACATAAAAAGCACTCTTTCCCCTTCTTTAAGAGCTACACTTCACCTTCTAGTACGAATACTACAACACATCAACATACATTTCCTTCTATTTTAGGGCACTCTCTAACACATTCTGACACTAACTCTCTCCCTATATATACCTCATCTCATCATGAAAATCATAGGATACTTTTGAATTTTTCACCCCGCCTATAGCCATCGACTCATCCCTTCACTAGTTAGCTAATGGATACATATCTCTAACTGTAAGCCTCAATCAGTTGTTACTCTTGCTATCTCGTTAAAAGAACACGACCATAACTCAATACCGACAAACATAACCACGCACGATAAGAGAGAATAAATAAAGGAAAGTTTCTTAACATTCTTCATAGCCTCTCAAAGATAAGTATAGACGTCTCTATACCGATCCTTGAGACTCTACCTAGACTCAGCTTGTATGCACATGAGACCTATGAACCTAGGCGTTGATACCAACTTGTCACGACCCAAAATTCAGCTATGATAGTACTCGTCTTTCCCCACCAAGACAAGTCATCCTACAACCCAACTATAACATTAAAATGCGAAATTATAATGAAAAAGAGTGTTCAATTGCGGATGATAAGTCAACTTAATAAAAATCCTCCAAAACCTAGTTGTCACGTGCACAAACTTCTAATATATTATAATAGATTCGAAAGAAAACATAAGTATCAAATAATATTATTTCTAGAATAGAACAAAATCATAAAATAGGAGTAAGATGTCAGCTGGGATGGCAAACAGTTACCTCTCGCAATCTCCAGAAGAAGCCTCGGACAAGGAAAAGTAGAGAGTATCACAATAATCCAGGCTCGCAACCTACAAAATTATTATAGCAAGGAGGTTGAGTACCAAACACATGGTACTCAGCAAGTAAAACTAATTTAAAGTAAAACAATGAAGAACCAAGTAACTCCTTAACACCCAACCACATACCACCGGACTACAAGCCTACACTCAAAAAAAATCCCAGCATAATATATATATTATATGTAGAAAATTACTAGAGTGTAGATATAATCATCACTGAACATTAGGCCTCTAATGATCACAATCTCATAACTATTTTGCGGTACAAGAATTCATAACCTTCACAATTACACCATACGAAAATTCTACGATCAAAGCCTACAATAGTATAATTCTCATTGTCCCACTTTTAAGTCATAGGGAAAAATTCTACAATTTATCAAGTTCTCGCTAATTTATCAAGTGTCATTAAATCAATACCAAAACTAATCATGTAAAGACATAAACAGGTCGAATGATATAATGAATAACCAATCTCAATAGCACTCTGTATAATCATAATAAGCAGAGCATTATAGGATGAAAATGAATACCGTGATATGTAAATAGTGTTATGAAATGCAACAATGTTAAGTAAAATGATGTATGTTTGTCCTACGATACACATCCACTGATCGTAAACATGCCTCAGTCAGAACCCATGGGGCCCACAAACTGACCATGTATCCGTCGGAACCATTTCCCTTTGGCAATTTTCATTTCATATCTAGCCAGAACCATTTCCCTTTGGATTTTCATTTCTTTTCTTTTTCACTAGCCGGAATCATTTCCCTTCGGCTTTTCATTTCTTTTCTTTTTCACTAGCCGGAACCATTTCCCTTCAGATTTTTATTTCTTTTCTTTTCTACTAGCCGGAACCATTTCCCTTCGGCTTTGCATTTCTTAGATCATCCAGCAAGCACATAGTAAATGCATAATAATCATATTCATGGAAATAAAATGTGCAAGATGCCGATACAAATTCATATATCTCAAAATCAAGAATGGGTAGCTCAATACCATAAATGTTGCAATGTCCTCAATGTCAATACCATCACAACCTTAACAATATTCACATTTAAAAGTAAGTATTACTTCGATATCAATAATACACATGAGGACTCAAGTCTCCACATCACACTTCTTTTGGAAGGTAGTTTCTTTGAAATTGAGTTTATTAAATAATTTTAACATGTATTCCTTTATTATTATTATGCCAGAACGTGGCACCTGATCCAATATGTGTGCATATATATATGTGTCAGAACGTGACACCCGATCTTATAATATACACATGTGTCGGAACATGACACCCGATCCTATAATATATGTGTCGGAACATGACACCTGATACTATAATATATATGTGTCAGAACGTGACACTCGATCCTATAATATATGTGTCAGAATGTGACACCCGATCCTATAATATATGTGTCGCAACGTGACACCTGATCCTATAATATATGTGTTGAAACATGACACCCAATCTTATAATATATATGTAGGAACGTGACACCCGATCCTATAATATATATTTGTCAAAAAGTGACACCCGATCCTATAATATATGTGTCAAAACATGACACCCGATCCTATGATATATGTGTCGGAATGTAACACCCGATCCTTTAATATATTTGTGTCGGTACGTGACACCCGATCCTATAATTATATAATTCATTATTCCTCATCATTACTTCTCACTTCATTCAAAATATTTCAATCAAATCCTACATAAATCGATCTATACCCCGAAATACTCAATTGTATACACATTGGAGCATACAAGGATCAACATATTTAACAACATGTTAGAATTCACTTGCCTTATATAAAGTCTCGAATCGCGCCAATTTCAAAGCCTTTCCCTTTCTATGACACTACGATTCACCAAAATCTATTCAAATATAGTATCATAATTATATAATGAATTCGACGACACTAAAATCAATTAATTCGGTGAAAAGGGTAAAATGATCCAAAAATTTCTTCGCCAGAAAAATACCATCGGAATCTGAAAATTTATACATGAAAATGTTGCGTAAGTGATAAGGAATTCAATGGAGAAAAATATTTCAAAAAATGGAGCTAATATGAGGAAGAAATCTCATGTTAGAGTTTTCAAAATACATTAAAAATGTAGTATTAAATTTATAATTTTTATCTCAAACAAAGCAAGAAAGTCAACTTTCTGAAGCTCCCATGGTGTTCTCCTCGGAAAAGTATACAATTTAGACTTTTGAATCGCTCAAATCCAATCAAAATTGAGAGAGAAATCATTTCTTGAAGTTTGGGGAAAGTTTGCGATCTTCTCTTCTCTTTCTTAGAGAAAATCCTCAACCTTCGCAGTTCACTTAAAGTAAAAGAACTTGGAAGGAAATTTATTGAAAGAATTATCTTTGATTCTTGAATTCTTGACTTAGACTCTTTAGAGTTCTTGATGAAGAACTATAATTCTTGAAGAAGAAGAAGAGTCAAGAAATCCTTTCTTGGGATTCTTGAATTTGTTTTCTGGATCCCTAGGTTATGATTTAAAATCCTACTAGAGCTTCATGAATAGATGAAGAAATTCAAGTTGAGTAGATTGAAATTTATGAAGAATAATTTACCTTGAGGATGAATCTTGAAAGAAAATCCTAACTTCGTGACTTTCTTGATCATTCTTGAGAATTTATGTTTAGGACAGAAGGGAGAGGGTTTTGATCATGAAAACTGATGTTTTATATGTTTTGGGGACCATAAATAGACCTCCAAGGGTTTTAGGATGAAAATGCTCTCAAACTATAAAGAAAAAACGTCATTAACTCATCCAGTGAGGGTCCGCGACGCGCTCCGGGTGCGGACTTTGTGGCAGCTCTGCACCTCTCTACTAAAATGGTCATAACTTTTAATCTGACCTCTGATTTACACGAAATTAGATGCATTGTAAAGCTAATTTGAATATATTTGATTTGATATTTACAGGTCATCCATATCATTATACTTTAGGAGATATGGTCATTTGAAGTTGACCCTTCTATCGACTCATATGAAAACTTAGTTACTAGAAATTCTTTGAACTTGGCTTAATGTAAAAGATCCCTTATGACTCTAAATCATACCTAATATACTTTAAATATTTAGGAATTGATCCTAGCACGTATATAAAACTAAAAAGTCATTGGTTCGCCTAAATTTTATAAAATCATACATTAGAACTATGACCTCATATTAGCTCTAATTTTATTCCCATACTAAGAAAATGTCTTTATTATCTATGATCAATTAAGAATTCTCAGTTAAAATCCTATATCATATGAAGGATGACTCGGTCTTAGCTTAAAAAAATTGGAGTTTTACAAAAATCCAAACACCATTCATAATAATTCATACATACACTCGAATGTGAAATCATAGCTATTGGTCATAATATTTATGCATAGGAATAACTTATTTACATATATGAGATGGTGCAAGCACCCAAGATTCTCAAAGAGCCAAAATTGTAGAAAATTTTATGATCACATTCTTTTTATAACCTATATCTTATTAAAATCATATCATAAAAAATAACTGGAATTAACCCACTTCATAATTTCCATAAATTTCAATGTTCATGAATGCATATGTCATGAATAAAGTGAGAATAGCATGGGTAATTGAGATTCAATCTAAAATTATTAATACGGTATGAAGTTTACATGAAAATATAATTAAATTCTCAATTAAAATCATAACACAATTCATCCATGAACAAAACAAGCTTTAAAGGGGACATGCATGTTCATAACTTTATATTTTCAATGTAAATCATAATAATATGGCTTAAAGTAACTTAAGATAATAAAAAAGGTCCAACCCACACATCAATTGAATTTAATAAATAAAAATAATGGAAACCCACAGCTAAAGTAAGATTAATTCGTGAAATGAATTTTGGGGTCTCATTTATTGAAAGTAACCAAGGATCAAGAACACACATACATGCACTATATGAAGAAGTTCAAAGAGAAATTTCAAGAAGAATTGAGTTTTCCTTGATTAGCAAGTTTGAAATCTACAAGAGATTTTTGAGAAGATTTTGAGAGAGTTTCAAATGTGAGTGAATTTGAATATTAGGAATAGGGTTTAGGTCATTAGGGAGTCTTTAGAAAGAATAGAAAATCCCAAAAGACTCTTAAGATAAACAAAATTTACAAAAATACCATCAACGATCACTACCTTAAGGAGGGGTACATGGCCGTGTGGTACTACACGGTCTGTGTACTAGCCCGTGGAACCATACATGGAAAAAATATTTTTCTCAACGAAGGTCCAGAACCATGATCCCATACTTGGAATTTTTTGAGGAAAGAATCTCCTACACAGAAGGGCCACACGGGCCATGTGGTGTCGCAAGGTCCATGACACTACCCGTGGCACCTCTCTTAGACAAAATAAAATCTCTCACTCTAACGGTGAAGCTATACTTAGAAAAATTCATCCTAGGAGACACACAGAGGGACTCACGGCCCGTGAAAAGTCACACGAGCTGTAATACTTAGAAAAACGCAAGAAGTAATCCTTGAAGGCCTGCTGAAGGTTCAAAAAACTACCTCACAAGTGATCTGGAAGCTCGATCCTATAATGAAGAACATCTAGGAAGAGGGACGCTACTCATAACCTACAAAAATGGGTGAGCTCAATAGGGTATTGATGAGCTATCAAAATATATCAGTTTTGATGCTTAAAAGTTGGAATTTTGTGTGTTCTCAATGTTATGTTTGTTGGTTGTATGTGTTTTTGTGTTATATGTACAAGATTCCAAGATTGACCTTGATTTGGGAAGAAACTATAGAAGTTGCAGAATTTGATGCAGTACGAGACCCCTAACGGGCCGTAGTTCACTTTACAGATCATGACATAGGTTTCGTTGACTATTCCAGTAAGAGGATGATTTTTTAAAGTTGATTCTATGAAGATACAAATGGGTCGTGGATTGATTTATGAGTCATAGAACATGGTTTATGCCCTGAAGATCAGAAATTGGGATGTGAAGATTCATCAAACGAAACCCCCTTACGGGCCGTAAACTACTTTATGGATCATATAGGGGTGTTTTAGACTTGAAGCCAAGATTTTCTGTAGCATTGTAAGAGACCCCAATTACGGATCGTGGAATGCAATACGGCCCGTAAACCCTTTTGTGAGGCGTGCTGACCCAGCTATCCTATTGTGTTTAGGACTTGTCTTTTAGATATTATAAATTGTTTTTTAGGTTATTTTTCATATAGGTTTCACACAATGCTCAGAAAACTTAGTAATTAGAGAGAAAAAAAAGTGAGTTAACAATGGAGAGTTTTGAGAACACTTGTACTTTAATTTCATCTTTAATCTTGTGATTCTCTTTGAAGTTAGATTTGCTTGTTATTAATTCAATTGTGTGAGTTCTTTATTATGTTATTCAAATTCATAAGTCTTGCATCTACACAAATTATGAGTAGCTAAATCCACAAATAGGGTTGTGGAAACCATAAAGAACTAACAAGGTAAAATCGGATAATTCATAATTCATGAAAAGTGTGCATGTATGTTTTAATTAATTTTCTTCGTTTTGCATATTTTCTAGTGGTGGGTAACCTTAGAACTCGCCTAGTATTATTGACTAGACCAAGGTAGTATTGAATAGAAAAAATGATTAATGAACATGATTCGATTATTGTGTTCTTATCTGGTCGAAGAAACTAAGCCACGGGGAGGTTATACTGGGAATAATAGGTAAGGTTTAATAATGCGCACTACCAAAATAGGCCAAGTCACCTAGTGAAATTTGCCTCTTGCCTGGATGAAAGAGTTTGTGAACTTAACTTACCATCTTGCATACTACACATTGGAAAAGAATTAGGTTATCTGTTGAAGCTAAGTTAGGGAATAATGGGGAACACAATACCCTAGTTTCTCTCCATATCAATTTAACTCTTGTGTTAGTTAGGTTTACTTTTGTATTGATTATTTCAACCCACCCCCATTTATGGGGAAGTAAGTTGGTTAATCACTCGAATTGCATTGATTGAATTCACTTAAGTCTGTGTGTTCCCTTGGATTCGACGCTAATCTTGGTTTGGTTCCATTTCTTGACAATAACCTTGCTATCCTCAAAAAAGAGGTGTAACTTGGGCGACATCATTCTTTTGTTGCCATTGCTAGGGATCGAACCCGGGCCACCGGAATTGACACCTTCGAGGTGAGGGTATAGTAGAGCTTGCCACAGCCCGACTAGTAGACTTGTTGCCCATCCAGACGGAGATCTAACAACTCCAAGTTGACATGATAGTAGCACCGGTGACACTACCAAAGACCATATTCTCGATGCCAGTGGTAGCTCTTTTTGCTCTTAATGAGCTTATCCAGTCTTCCCATGGGAAGAGACCCATCCCTGGTGATGATCCAGGTGTTGTACACTCATATGCAGGGCTTACAAAGTAAGAGGAGCTCAAGCTTGTCTTGATGGAGTCGAGATAGGAGGAGGAGATGACAAGCTCGAGCGATTCAGAGTGTAAGCGGTGTTGGCCCCTCCGGACAGAGTGCTACTGCTAAGGAGACCACCACGCAGGAGGAGACTGGCCAGATTCGGCCACAAATTGGCGATTAGGGACCAAGTATGACTTTTGACCCCTTATACATTTTTATTTGCTTTGAGTGTGGGCATTAGGGATAATGCACATTTTTTTCGATGGAGTATGGGTAGTTATGGGCCTCAGTGAAGTTTGAGTAGCTTGGGTCCATAACTACCTTAATTTTTTATCCTGGGTTTTCTTGCCTGTGTTCTTTTTCCTAATTGATATTTACTTTCTATTGAACCAATACATTTAGGATGTTTAGGTAGTATTTGTAGCATGTAGTACTAATGTCTATTCCATATGATATATTTTTATGTTTTGTTTGAAAAATGATACACATCAAAATTTTGATTAAGATTAGTTTAGATAGAAACCATGCATGTTTAGTGTGTTTTCAATGCTTGTTCTGATAAGTGAGGATAAATTAAGATAAAAAGCATGATCTGAGGGTCTTTTTATTGATAATGTACTCAGTTCCATGTGAGTGTGAGCTTTAAATTGCTAAATACATGTATTGTATGCTAATTCAGAACTTGCCGAATTATTTTAAGTGAGACTGTAGATTAATTCGATTAGGAAAGGATCTTATCCCATTGTTCTCTATAGCCCACTTAGCTTAAATGACCAACCAAAATTGCATTATATCCCCTGTTCCAGATGTTTGAGCCGAATATGTACTTATTCTTTACAAAAACCTTATTTACGTAGCCTTGTTATTTTTGAAGTCCTAAAATTGGCCATGGTCCTTCCTTGAACATTATGCACCCTGACTGAGGCAAAACACCTAAGGTAAGGGTGGCTACAAAACTGGCCCTGGTTTTGAGGATGGATATTATGCACCTTAATGCAGACTAAAAGCCTAAGTTAAGGGTGGTTTGTGTAAGGATGAAACACAAAATATGGAGGGAAGTCATTGATATAGAGAATAGAAGAAAAATCATGTATTAGGTATAAGAAAAATAAATAATTCCTTAGTGGTGAGCTAAAAAGAAAAATGAAATGTAAAATCAAGGCAAAAAGCTGAAAAATACCCAAAGAATCTTGAAATAGGAGAAAGGGAGAATAAGGTGGAAAATAACAGAGTTGGTAGGCCAAAAGTGTAGAAAAATGCACTGTCAAGGAGAGTCTTTAGTTATTGTGTTCCCAGATATAATAACAAAGCCCCATGAGAATACGTTACAAGCCTAGAAAGTCCTAAAGTGATCATACTTCAAGTAGTTGAAAATCTTAATCATGAGTATAGGGGCAAGCGTGTGTTAGGAATGATGCATGGATAACTTTTGTGAGAGTGGGCAATTTTGCTAGTCCTAATGTTATACATGAAAAATCATTGAGTGTCAAATATAAGACTTCTTTCTGTGAGGGCACTTACATTGCATTGTTAGCATTAGATTGATTTGGTGATTGTGGATTGTTGATGGTACCTCACTTGTCATAGTTGTGTTGTCACATGCACTAGTTTGTATTGGTTTGCTGGATGATATTCTGATTTTGTTTTAAAAAGGTGGTGCGGGTATTTGAGTTTATGATTGATGTGATGTATGACATTAGGTTAAGGTCTGCAGGTTACTGTATTACTTATATAGATTGGATCCGTTGCTTGAAGACAAGCAACAATGTTAAGAGGAGGGTGTTGATATGTTGTCAAAATACAGAACTTTTGATGCTTAAGACTTGAAATTTTGTATGTTCTCAATGCGATGTTAGTTGGTTTTATGTGCTTTTGTATTATACTTGCACAATTCTAGGGTTGGCATTGATTTTGGGAAGAAAATACAAAATTTGTAGATTTTGATGTAGTACGAGACCCTTAACGGATCGTAGTTCATTCTATGGGTTATGAAGTGGGTTTGTAGACTATTCTAATATGGGGTTGATTTTCTGAAGTTGATTCTACGAACATGAAGATGAGTCATGGATTGATTTACGAGTCATAGAATATGATACATGCCTTGAGATCAGAGGATGGGCTTTCTGAAGATTTACCAAAAACCACTTTATGGGTCATATAAGGGTGTCGCAGACTTGAAGCCCAAATTTTTAATAGCACTATACAAGACCATTTCGGGTCGTGGAATGTAATACAACCCATAAACTCTTTTGTGAGACGTGCCAACCCAACTATCCATTTGTATTTGGGACTTGTCTTTTAAATATTATAAATAGGTTTTTAGGTTATTTTACATATAGTTTTTGCACAGTACTCAGAAAACTCAGTCATTAGAGAGGAAAAATAGTGATTTAACATTGGAGAGTTTTGAAAACGCTTGTACTTTGATTTCATGTTTAATCTTATGATTCTCTTTGTAGTTGGATTTGCTTATTCTTAATTCGATTGAATGCTCAATTATGATATTCCAATTCATAAGTCGCGCATTTACACAAATCATGAGTAGCTAAATCTATAACTAGGGTTGTGCGAACCGTGACGAACTATCAAGGTAAAACTGAATAATTCAAAATTCATGTAAAGTGTGAATGCATGTATTAATTAATTCTCTTAGTTTCGCATGTTTTCAAGTGGCGGCCAACATTAGAACTTGCTTAGTGTTACTGAGTAGACCATGGGAGTAATGAATAGGAAAAGAGATTAATTAATAGGATTCGATTGATGTGTTCTTGTCTACTCAACCAAACTGAGCCAAGAGAGGTTATACTGTGAATAATTGGTAAATGTTAGTAATGTACGCAACAAAGATACGCCAAGTCACGTAGTGAAATTCTACTCTCACCAGGACAAAAGAGTTTGGTGAACTTAACTTACCATCCTACATGGTACACACTAGAAAAGAATTAGGTTATCCGATGATACTAAGTTAGGGAATCATGGGAAATACAATACCCCAGTTTCTTTCCATATTGATTTAACTCTTGTGTTAGTTATGTTTACTTCTCTATTGATTATTGCAAAACCCCCCTTTTGGGGAAGTAAGTCGAGTAATCACTCAAATTACATTGATTGAATTCACATTAGTCTACATATTTCCTTAGATTCGACCCTGACCTTTGTTAGGTTCTATTTCTTGATAATGATTGCTTTATCCTAAAAAAAAGAGGTGTAACTTGGGCAACATTAGGTACCTAGCAAATGGAACTAACCTAATGTAAAGCAATGAAGAACACAATCACTCCTTAAGTACGAACCACAAATTGTCGAACTACAACCCTACACTCAGAAAAATTCCAACACAATAATACATATATATAATAGTATATCATAGAATAATATCTCAGGATATACAATTCAATTCCAAATTCTAGTGGTACTTAAATAGTTTATCAATATCATAAGCATTTATGGTATCCACATATTCCACACTTCGTAATATAGAAGGCTCAAGTTTAGTTATATCACAGTTTTTCAATAGTTCAACTGTAACAATATACAACTTCCGAAGCATTCACAGTCTCACACATAATATATACAACAATACCAAAGAAGGAATCATATGAGATAGAGTGAATGCAATAAAATGTTAACAATGTGATGCTAAGTCATGTAATTATGATACATGTCTTTCCCATGATACGAATCTCCTGATAACCTTAGACCAGAACCCATGGGGACCACACATGCCCATGTATCCACAAGAACAATTTTCCTTTGGCAATTACTTTCACATCTGGCCGGAACCATTTCTCTTCGACTTTTCATTTCTTTTATTTCTTTTGTTTTCATTATCCAAAATCATTTTCCTTTGGCTTTTCATTTCTTTTCTTTCTTTTCTTTTCACTCACCCCAACAAATACAATATATAGCTGTAAATTATTAGCTATGACATGAAATTCGTCACTAATTGTATATTTTTAGTGATAAAAATTATATTTCATGCCTAAACATATGAGACACCAACTTTTAGCAATGAAATATATAAATTTGTAACAAAGTTTTGTCCATTAAAGTTTCCCACTAAAAGTTTAAATTGGAGTCATTTATTGAGTACAATTAGCCACGAATTTAGAATTATCAATGACGAACTATTTTGTCACAAATGATAATTTAATTTGTGACAAATTATTTTTTTTCTTAATATTAATTTATTTTTAAACACGAAAAACTTTCATCTAAAACAATATGTTATTATAATAGTGACAAATTGAAGTTTGTTGTCAAATGTTATAAGCTTTAGATATGAAATTTTAAATATAAATGTGACATAAATTTCATCGCTAAAAATATAAAGAATTAGTTACAATCATTTTACTGTCTCAAATCAACTTGTGATTTAGTGATAATAATAATTTGTCACAAAATATGCAGGGTGTTAATAGTGAGGATTTAAAATTTGTAATTGAATAATTTAACTATTTACCGCGAAAAAACTCATAGAAAATTTTTTTTCTTCAGCTATGATTCTTAATGATTATTAATGAAAAATGACAAAAAAGAATAATACAAGTGCTTTATATATAAAAAATCGACAGAAATCATTGTTTAATTAGCGATGAAAAATGTTTTAAAATCAAGAAATTAAATCTATTTTATAAAAATGAAATAATCCAAGACATAAATTTTCTTATATTATGCAAATATAAAATGCACCATTTCAAAATGCAATCAAAGTTAGTATCATGTAAGATATTATTTAGGGTAATTACACCCACAAGCCATTGAGAAAAATTATTTATACAAAAAGTAGCGCACTATTTTTTTATTACACAAAATGGCCGATGTCGGCACTCTTGGGTTATTGTTTTACAATTTAATTATGAATGGTCATTTGGCCTTCACCACATCATCACCTTCTTATTTTTCCTTAAAATTATGATGTCACGCCTCGAGAGGGTACCCTAAGCGTAACTACCACTTGGAGACTATTGTTAGTCCCTAAGCGAACTACCTAGTCTCATCACGTCCACTCAATTAATTGATTAGCGAAAGATATTAAAGAATAATCTAAGCTATCAGTGGGCTACAAAACTCATCAATTCTGTCAATCACATGGAACAAGATTAACAAAAGGACTCAGTTTCAAAATAGAGAAAGGGGAAAAGAATCCTAACACCAATCATTTTCTATCTATTTCTATGAAGCCTCTATAACTACTTTCCAAGAAGGTACCATGACATGTCTACCCCAACTCAAAAGAAAACAACTCAAGCGAATAAAAGATAGATCCATCCACCGAATGCAAGGGAGGACTTACCAAGTCTCTTGCTAAAAGTTTGTAAACCTCAATGATTCACCTATTGAAGTCCTTTATCTACTAAATCTCAATCATGAAATGATACAGCGGAAAAGGAACATTAGAATTATATGTAAAATGGGCTAAGTACATCGTATAGGCAAGAAAATATAACATAACATCAACTCATCAGTTACTCAATCTCAACTCAGGATAAGAAATACCACACTATCACATCTCCATCAGTCAAGACTCATACTATCGCGTCAATATCAGATTGCTATCAACATGGAACCTATGTGTGATTTTCTCTAATCGACAATTATCACCTATGTTATGGTGATGATACAACGAAGAGATGTTGTTGCCACATCCGTCCAATACCTTCCTAGGGTAAGGGACGATCTTTCAGTGGATCCATAAGTATATCAAGTCCTCTTTTTGGATAAAGGAAACATCCGCTTTCATGGTCCAATCCTCTCCTATGCTTGACATGTAGTTAAAAAGTTTGAGTGGGACTCATTCTTACCTATTTCGGTGCTCAATACTCCTCCTGTGACTTAACTTGCTCATAAACTGTCAATCAATCAAGAATTTCCATCAGCTAGCCTCTTCGGGCAAGAAACCCCAACTCACCTTATCATCTATCAACTCAACGAGTAGGATCATTCTTTCAAGATTAATTTCAATATCATTTAGACTCCAAGGACACTAATCTCATCAACTTCAGTCATCAACACATTCATCTCAGGACCTTGACCATAGCAAAAAACACAACCAAATGGTCAAAGCTCTAGACATTACCCCTAAGCTCATTTGTAAAATCTTTAGTTAAGGAAATCATGTAGAGTATACACATAATCATACAATATTTCAGTTAAATAGGTAATTCAAGTTATGATGATTATTAGTTCAAGAAAATATATAGAAATTAAAGATAGTTTTCAAGATAACATTCAAGAATTCACAGAAAAGACCCATCACATTCAAATATTCAACCTTATTCAATCATGGGTCACATAGGAAACAATCTGAAATGACTCTAAAAAGAGCCCAAAAATGGGCCTTGGAAGTGCCCGAATCGTAATTTCCATATATTTCAAAATCCATGTGTGATATAGAAAATCTAAATTAATATTCTTGATCAGGGAAAAAATTTAGTGGGGGAAGGTTCTAACCCCAAAATTAGAGTAATAGAATCACAATTTCGATTTTCCAAAAATGCAATTTTCAGTAGCGGTTCGCGTCCATGTCGCGACGCGGCCAGGGCATGTCCCTTAGTATTTTTGCTTAGTTTTTGTTACTCAGTCCAAGCCTTTTGGGTCATAGGCCTAATTTTTACCATGCATAAAAATACTTAGCTATATTTCACCTTCATATTATAGAAGACATTCCCCAAAGACAAATATTTCACTTAAAATTCAAGTGCCAAATCTCATTCCTGATCTTAAGGATTTCAATCAAGCTTCAAGTTCTCATCTCAATCTTTATCAAAAAATTCTCCATAGTTGAGGTATGTGGGTTTCAACCATTGACTCCTTTCACTCATGGTGCCCAAGATTCTTTTTTACCTAAATTACACGTTCTAAGTTGATTTTACTTATGGGTCTTATATTGTGAATTTGACTATGAATTATGTTGGGTTTTGTAAAAGTATGACTATTTATGCGTGTTTTGAGCCATGAATCTAAGATCTATGATGAGTTGTGATGATGGATTTCAGTGTATTTTCTAAGGTGGTATTACCAAGTGTTGGTGCGATGATCTACTTCAAGATTTCTTGCAAGATTTTACTCTTAAATTGCATCATTTGACACTAGCATTACACACCCACCAAGTTTTTGATAAAATATCTGATTTAGGGTTCTTGAGCTATTATTGATCCATGCATGCCTATGACTTCTATGACTTTATGATGATGAACGAATAGTATATATGTGTTGATTTCATGAAAAGTACCTATAGTGTTGCAAGTTGACCACACTTAGTTGAGGGGGTGCTCGACGCCAAACACCATAGATTGTTGGGTGAGACTACCATCAACCAGTTGAGAGGTTAATACCTCAATCACCATGGATAGAGGGGTGCGACAACCATTAACTAATTGAGGGGTTGATACCTCTATCACCATAGATGGCGGGGTGAGACCACCATTAACCATTTGAGGGGTTGATACCACAATCACCATGGATGATGGGGTGACACCACCATCAACAACAATCCCCTCTCAAAGAGGGTGGTAGACCTTGGACATGGTGGTCTCTCACTACACATGTAATATGTTATATATAAGAATGTTTAACTTGAAGCATCAGTCGTGCATGTCATATTGCTATATGCTTATTTATTGCCTAATTATGCATTTCGATTATGTTGCCTATCATTGGTTGCATTGCATCCTACATACTTAGTATATTAAAATATACTAATGTATACTCTATGCCTACATAATGTTACCATGTAGGAACTGGAGCTCCTCACGATCATCCTCATCCTCCTCGTGGCTAGTACAATCTCTACAAAGCAAGTTAGTGAGTCCTCAATTTTGGGGACAATGTCTTTGATCTTATGCTATGTACAAAGAATCTCTTTTCTTTATTGTATGTCTTGACTATGAGGGGAACAACTTGCCTTGGCCCCCGCTAAGTTCTATGTTTAGAGGTGTGTTGGACAAGTTATGTAATGATGCTATATGCTTAACTCTCTTTAACTCTATTAATGTTTTATGATTTGTAAGGTGTCCCTTAGCCCCGTGTTCCCTTTTTACCATTTCTTATTGGTGTTTTATTGCTCTCGCAACCAAGGATTTGTGCTGATGAGTTAAGAGGCTTGATTGGGGTCCCTTTAGGTTCACCATTCATCGTGTCACATCTAGGCCCTAAGCTTGGGTCATGACCAACTTGATATCAGATCACTAGGTTGTTCATGGTCCTTAGTATCTAACACACCATATTGATTAGAGTCTTATTCATGGTTGTGTTGTGCACCACAACTATGAGTAAGAGGTTGTGAGTGTTCTAGGAAATATTTTCCTTCTTTTTACTTTATTCATGCTAAAGAAGTTAAGGTAAGTTTTCCCCACTAACGATTATTCTTTTCTATACTAGATCATGCCTAAAACACGAGAGAGAAGAGCCCACACACCTGAGGAACAACTGGCTCAAGGTGATTTCCGGGATGCACTAACTTTGCTAGCTTAAGTTATGGCTAATCAAGTCAACTAAGGGGCCCAAGCCCATCATGCTCCTACTTCGACAACTATGGTAAGGGATTTCATCAGGATGAACCCATCGGAGTTTAATAGGTCTAAGGTGGATCAGGAACCTCAAGAATTTATTGATGAGGTATATAAAGTGTTGGCTATAATGGGTATGAGGTCGGAAGAGAAGGCAGAGTTGGAGGCTTACCAACTCAAGGCGTTGGCCAAAATATAGTATACTCAATGGAAGGAGGAGAAAGGGAACAACAATATGACTCTTTGGGAAGAGTTTAAGGCAGCTTTCCTCAACTGGTCATTTCCTCTTGGGTTTGGGGAGGACAAAATGATGGAGTTAATAAATTTTAAGCAACAATCTTTGGGTGTAAGGGATTATGCCCTCAAATTAAACTAACTCTCTAAATATACTCCACACTTGGTTGCAAACTCGAGGTCTAGAATGAATAAGTTTGTGATGGGTGTTCCCGATTTGGTGAATGAGGAGTATCAGGCCGCTATGTTGATTGGTGACATGGACTTGTCCCGCCTTATGACCTAAGCCGAACAATTGGAGGGAGAGAAGTTGAGAAAGAGGAGGAGCACTGAGGCCAAGAGGGCCTGTTTTAATGGTAAGTTCCATAGTCCCAAGGGTGGCCGGTTTCACCAAGGCAAAAGGTCTTCTTATGTTTCTAGTGGGATATTTGTTAATGACTACCCAAGGTCCCAAGGACGTGGTGGCGTAGCGCTGTAATGACCCAAGTCTAGGGCCTAGACGTGACCGGCGAAAGGGGAACCTGAAGGAACCCAAAACAAGCCTCATAGCATATCATTACACATCGTTGGTCATGGAAGCAATTAGAGTGAAAATAAGAGATAAATATAAACAAGGGGAAATGGGATTAAGGGTAAACTTCCATATCATATATATCAGGAGACAATAGAGTCAAATCTGATAGTATAATATATATATCATGTCCGACAACACCTCTAGTACATAGATAAGAGCGGCGGACAAGACAAACTAACCAGGCTCACCCTCTAGTCAATAAATAAGTCAAAGAGAGGAAGTCTTAATACATAGCAAGAGATCATAACCAACATGCCTGATATAGAGGACTTACCAACAAGCTTGATAAAAGTCATACTAGCCACGTGGAGGAGGAGGATGATTAAGCGGAACACTAGTTCCTACATGGTGACATCATGTAGGCATAGAGTATGTGTTAGTATGTTTGATTGTACTAAGTATGTAGGATGCAGTGAAACAATAGATACGAATCACAATCAAAATGCTTAATTAGACAATAGATAACCATATTGCAATATGACATGAATGGAAGATGCTTGGGTTAAATCATAATTTCATAGAACATAACATATGTGGAGGGAGTGTCCATTTCTTACTGCAATCTAAGGTCTATCACCCACTTAGAGAGGCGCATAAGGTACAAACCCCTTCATGAGGTTGTTGAGGTACAAATCCCTAATAGGTTGATGGGTACAAACCCCTAACATGGTTGATAGAGCTAAACCATCCAATAAGGTTGATGGGTACAATCCCCCAAACTGGTTGATGGATAGTCGCACCCTACCAACCGTGCTGAATGGAGTACCAACCAACCAATACGTTGATGAGTACAAATACCCAACAAGGTTGATGGATTGTCGCCCCCTACCACCCGTGGTGACCGGAGTACAAACCCCCGATAGGTTATCAAGGTATGAACCCCTTGACACAGTCACCCGACGTGAAACCCCCAAGTAGGGCATGGTTATAATCCAACACTATATAGAATAATATCATTTATATATTCATCCCTCTCATTGTCATCTAGTCATCATATCCATGCATACATTTCATCATCATTATATTATCATTTCATCATCATATAACCATAAACATAGATGCATTTCATCATCATTTCGTCATCATTCTTTCATCATTTAATAATTCAACTCATAAGAAAAGCATTGAGCCCTCAACTCCTCGATAAGCCATAACCACATATTTTATCAAATACTTAGAGGGCGTATGGTACTAGTATTAAACCATGCACCGCAAGAGTGAAATCATTCTAATAAATTTAACGTAAAACTATTACTAGATACTTGGTAACATCCTCAAGCAATATGCATCAAAACCCTTCATCAAATCTTACAACAGATCTTAGATTCATAGCCCCAAACATGGTTAAAATAGTCCCAATTTCATGTACCTCAACATAGTATGCAGTAAATTTCATAATAAGTAAGACCCATGAGTAAATCAACTTTAAATCATGAAAATTTAAGAAAAAGGAGGCTTGGGCATGATGGGTGAAAGAAACACACATACCTTAGCTTTA
The DNA here is from genome assembly GCA_011800125.2 of Solanum clarkiae. Taxonomy (NCBI): domain Eukaryota; kingdom Viridiplantae; phylum Streptophyta; class Magnoliopsida; order Solanales; family Solanaceae; genus Solanum; species Solanum clarkiae. The sequence continues at coordinate 19,829 of JAABOM020060189.1, forward strand.
GAGATGAACTTGACGAAGATTGGATATAGAGACTTGAAGCTTGAGAGAAAATCCTTAGATCTAGAGAGGGTCTTGAGACTTAAGTTTAGGAGTAAAATATTTGGCTAAGTGTTTTGATATTTATTGGGGAATGTTTAGAATCATATGAGGGTGAAAAATGGCTAAGTATAGGTATATCCACATTTGGGAATACTTAGGCTCAAGACGCAAAAGTGTTGGGATACATGAAAAATAATTGGACAGAAAATGTACATGTTCGCATTGCGAAGAAGACACGAGAATCAAATTTTTTCATCTACGCGCCCTTGGCGTGTCACGCCAGGGGTACGGAAAGCTCTCTGGAGATCGTCACTTGGAAAATCAAAATTTCTAATTATTTGCTCTTAAAATCGAGTTTAGACCCATTTTTCACACAAAATGACCTCTTGAACAAGAATATGAAGTTAGATTATTGATATCACGCATGAAGTTTGAGATAGATAGAAATTACAATTCAGGGTACTTTTGAGGAACATTTTCGGGCAATTTTTGGGGTCGTTTCAATATCTCCCCCTTGAAAACATTCATCCTCGAATGCTTAAGATGGTTAAAGCATCTTAAGAATTATGATATGAGTGTGTATTATCATCTTGGTAAGGCTAATGTTGTGGCAGATGCTTTGAGTAGGGTGTCTATGGGTAGCCTAGCTCATATTGATGATGGGGACAAAGAGGTGGCTGGGGAGGTTTATCTATTGGCTAGATTGTGGGTTAGGTTGAAAGAGGTTGATAATGGTGGTATTGTGGTTGTTGATGGTTAAAAATCTTCCGTGGTTGATGAAGTAAAACGAAAGCAAGATCTTAACCTATCCTTGTTAGAGTTGAAGGCTTTGGTGAGAGCTGGAAAGGTGGAGGTTTTCTCCCAAAGGAGAGATGGTGCCTTTAGGTACCAAGATAAGTTTTGTGTGCCTTGTGTGGATGACTTGAGAAGGAGGATTCTTGATGAGGCTCATAATTCTTCTTATTCTATTCAATCCCGGTTCTACCCAGATGTATAGAAATTTGAGGGATGTATTTTGGTAGGGATATATGAAGAAAGACATTGCCAAATTTTTATTTGGTTGTTATAGTTGCCAACAAGTTTAAGCCGAGCATCAAAGGCTAGGTAGCCTAACCCAAGATATACAAATTCCTACTTGGAAGTGGGAGGAAATTAACATGAATTTTATGGTTGGGTTGCCTAAGACTAGAAAAGGTTTTGACTCCATTTGGGTTGTGGTTGATAAGATTATAAAGTTGGCTCATTTCCTACTGATTAAGACTACTTATGAGGCTGAAGATTATGCTAGGTTGTACATTCTTGAGTTGATTAGATTGTATAGGGTGCCCTTGTCTATCATATCGGATAGTGGTGCTCAATTCACTTCTCACTTTTGGAGGTCCCTGCAAAGAGGTGTTGGTACCAAGGTAAAGCTTAGTACGACTTTTCACCCTCAAATGGATGGCCAATCTGAATGAACTATCCAAACTCTTGAGGATATGCTACAACTTGTGTATTGGAGTTTAAGGATAGTTGGGATGATCATCTTCCATTGATTGAGTTTTCTTATAATAATAGCTATCATTCTAGCATTGGTATGGCTCCTTTTGAGGCTCTATATGGTAGACTTTGTAGGTCCCCAGTTGGATGGTTTGAGGTAGGGGAAATGGCTTTATTGGGTGGGGATCTAGTTATTGAGGCTATGGAGAGGGTAAGGTTTATTAGGGAAAGGTTGAAAATAGCCCAAAGTCGTCAAAAGTCCTACACCAATGTCAGGAGAAGGGAGCTCGAATTTAAAGTTTATGATTGGGTCTATTTGAAGGTCTCACCCATGAAGGGTGTGGTTCGTTTTTGTAAGAAGGGTAAATTGAGTCCAAGATATGTGGGTCGTTATAGGATGTTGAGGAGGATTGGTAAGGTGGACTATGAGTTGGAGTCGCCTAGTGAAATGGTCTTGGTTCATCCGGTCTTTCATGTATTTATGTTGAGGAAATGTGTGGGTGAGCTGAACGCCATTGTTCCATTGTATGTTGTAGGTGTTGTTGAAGACGACTTGAATCATGAAGATGTTCTAGTAGGGATTTATGATAGACAAGTGAAGAGATTGAGGAATAAGGATGTGGCTTCCATTAAGGTCGTTTGGAGGAACCAACAAGTTGAAAGTGCTACATGGGAGGCCGAGGCAGACATGCAAAATCCATATCCCTATCTTTTCCATTTTACTCAAGCCTAAGGTACTAATTCTAAGTCCCCTAGGTGATTTCAAGTCTTATATTTCAGCCCCTATGTCATTTGCATGCATTAATGTTTATGTTGATAAGTTTAAGATGATTTTTGATACTTATGTTGAGATTTTGAAAGTGGTGTTTAAGTGTGCTAATGCATTCTTGTTGGGGCTGATTTCTTCATGATTACTCTTCTTTTACACATTTCTTTGACATTCGGAGATGAATGTTCCCAAGGGTGAGATATTGAAACGACCCAAATAAGTGCCGAAAATGTGCCTCTGAAGTGCCCGGATTGTATTTTCCATATATCTCAAAATATGTGCGTATATCAAAAATCTGACTTCAGATTCTTGATCAGGGGGAAAATTGAGTGGGGAAAGTGTCTAACCCCGATTTTAGAGTGACCAAATTTCTATTTCAATTTTCTAAAAATGCATTTTGAGTAAGGGTTTGCGCCCCTAGTACGACATGGCTAGGGCGCACCTCTATGGTATTTTTGCCCAGTGTTTATCACTCAGTCAAAGCCTCTTGGGTCTTGGGACTAAGTCTTCCCATGTGTACAAATACCTATACTTAGCTGTATTTCACCTTGATATCATACAAGACATTCCCCAATACTCTTTAAACACTTAGACAAATATTTCACTCAAAACTTAAGTGCCAAATCTCATTCCTGATCTTAAGGATTTCAATCAATCTTCAAGTTCTCATCTCAATCTTCATCAAGGAATTCTCCACAATCGATGTATGTGGGTATCAACCATTGGATCCTTTCACCCATGGTTCCCAAGTGTCCTTTTTACCTAAATTACATTTTTTTAAGTTGATTTTACTTATGGGTCCTCTATTATGAATTTGACTATGAACTGTGTTGGGGTCTTATTAAAGTGTGACTGTTTTTGCATGTTTTGAGCCATGAATCTAAGATCTATGACGAGTTTTGATAAGGGGTTTTAATGTTTTCTCAAAGATGGTATTACCAAGTGTTTGGTGGATCGATTTACTTAAAGAGTTCTTGCATGAATTCACTCATTAATTACATAGTTTTACACTAGTATTACATACCGACCAAGTTTTGATAAAATGTCCGGTTTAAAGTTGTTGAGCTATGGATGATCCAATGCATGTCCTATGACTTGTATGACTTTATGATGATGAAAGGATTGTATATATGTATTGATTTCATGAAAAGTATCTATAGTGTTGCAAGTTGACCACACCTAGTTGAGGGGGTGCTAGACCTCTATCACCATGTATGGCGGGGTGAGACCACCATCAACCAATTGAGGGGTTAATACCTCAATCATTTCTCCAAGGAGGTGTTAGGCATTGAGCATGATGGTCTCTTACTGCATAAGTAATATATTTTATATAAGCATGTTTTATTTCAAGCATCACTCATGCATGCCATATTGTTATATGCTCATATATTGCCTAATTATGCATTTCAATTATGTTGCTTATCTTTGGTTGCATTGCATCCTACATACTTAGTACATTAAAACATACTAATGCATACTCAATGACTACATAATGCTACCATGTAGGAACCAGAGCTCCGCATGATCATCCTCATCCTTCCCGTGGCTAGTACAATCTTTACAAAGTAAGTTTTTGAGTCCTCAATTTTAGGGACAATGTCTTTGATCTTATGCTATGTATAAAGACTCTCTTTCGTTTATTGTATATTTTGACTAGGTGGGTGAGCCCAGTTACTTGTATTGGCCCCCGCTATGTTCTATGCTTGGAGGTGTGTTGGACAAGTTATGTAATGATGCTATAATCTTAACTCTGTTTCACTCTTTTCATGTTGCATGATATGAAAGATGTCCTCTATAATGTGATCACATTATCTGTGAATGTGGTCTTGATGTGCATTTGGATAATAGACCACAAGAATTTGCCCTGAATGAGAGATAGGCCTTCAGAATATGCTTGGCATGGTGTGTAATCCATATTAGCTCGATACCTTCCTTGCAAACTTGGCCTGCTATCCACCTTAATAATTCCATTTTCATCCCAGCATCATTCTGATTAATTGCTTTCCTTATATCTACCATCCTATGGTCATATTCTACTATGGAGTTTGGGGTTCTGTAATTCATCCCGAATAGTACCCTTCGAATAGTCTATGTTGAGATGTCAACTATCTCGCCCCTGACCATGACTTCACTCAACCATGGTGCATCAATGGGCTTCATGAGCCTCAAAAGGTTGCTACATATAGTAGCATAATACAAAGCATAGAATTCCCAGACCAAGTAAGGAGAGTATTCCCACAGCACTTGTGATAACCATCCTAATCTATGGCGGTCAATGTCAGCTTCTAAACCTGGCACGCCTTTCAACCCTGAATCTTCCACCCTTGCCTCCTCATGAAATTTTTGCACTGGCCTCCCTTGACCCTTAAGATCCAGTACCTCATCATAGATCTCTTTCTTTCGAGGAACACATCATCTTGCATTTTGCGGACTGGTGGAGCTGACGGTGTATACTGAATCATCAGGCTGTGGAGGAACAGTCTCTTCTGAATGCGCCTGAGACACCTCATAAGAATCCATATTGGAAGTTGGGTCATCATCATTTGACTCATTTTCTTCACCCTCCTCATCAAACTCGGAGGTGTTTTCCACTTCCATCGGTACTCTGGTTAATTGTACTCATTCCAAAGGCACATCTGGTACTGAGTCAGGGTGCACGTGCATCTTCTCAGTTGATTGGTCCTACTCAGAGGACTCATCTCTTAGGAGATGACCTGAAACAGAAACAATACCCTGTTGTCCTCTTGAAGACATTTTCTCTGCAAGCATGTTGAAGCAAAAGTGCCAAGATGTTGTATTCCAACTAACAAGTATTAAATGAAACAACTACACAAAAACATTACAATTACTAAGACAAAAACATCCTAAACCAAGTGTAAGGGTGCCGATAAGAGGTACAGATACGACTCGTAGGGTGACCCACGAGTCATACTTCTGCATTGTAGAACCAACTCACAAAAGAAAGGATTCAGGAATAAGCTACGAGGCATAGATACAACTCTTAGGTTGGCCTACAAGTCATAGTATCAGCTCCTGGCTCATTCCAAAGTCAGTTAGAGAATTTAGATCAGTACCACGAGGTTACCATTATGACTCGTAAGAGGTGCTATGAATTGTAGGTGTTTCTCGCATGGAAAATGATAATACACCGTAAGAGGTGCTATGAATTGTAGGTGTTTCTCCATGGAAAATGATAAGGCACCTTAGATGACTGTTGCCTTCTACGAGGGGTCACAATAACTCGTAGTTGGAACTACAACTCGTGGTGAGTCATCATAGCAGAAAACAGGAGGCACCTTAGATGTCTCCCACTTTTCCATTAAGACCAACAACCACTCAAGCAAGCACAAAAATTTACAACACAAAGTCATGGACGAGAATGCAACAAATCTGAACCTTCTTCATCACAAGTAATAACAAAACAAAGCAGTAATCAACCCATAATAATTCGAATTTCTTTCAGAGGTGTCAACATCATCACATATTTGAAAGTAAAATGGTAACACCCCTCAACCGACAATTTCAGTACCACATAATCTTCATATAATAATGACTAATAAAATATGCAACAAAGCACAAGATCATGATATCAATTTTTGCATCACCACGCAAGGACAAACCTCAAGACTCAACCTTTTACAAGGAAGCAAGAACTTTTGTATCACATTCTTCTTGTGATCATAATTATTTTCACATGACTATGCTTCCAAAGAAATTCATCCATGCATCCATCAGACAAGACCTTATTCAAAGATGAACCAATTTTAACCACGAAAACATACCAGATGACTGAATGAATGATAAAAAGAGGGAAAGTGAGTCGAGTTCTTGGTGCACACTTTAATTTCTAGGGAATTTAGTGGGTGAAAATGTAAAGGTGTATGAAATAATGATAAAGAATGATGGGGCAAAGGGGACACTGCATGAAGGGGCATGAAGAGCCAAGAGATGTTAATCTCTTAAAATTCCAAACGGTTCGTCCATTAAAATTCTGCGGAGTGGTCCTATGAAACCCTGAATACAAGTCATATGACGTCTTATGACTCGTATGTCCCAATCTTCTAGTAGACCCAACACTTAGAACAATTTCGATTTCATAGATGAGAACTACGAACCCCACTTAAAACTCATAGGGATCGTACGAATCGTAAGGTTGGCTCGTAGTGTGAATGCCAACTTTTAGAACTCAATGTTTCCTTCTATGAGGCACGACTATGAGTTGTAACCTTTTCTACGACTTGTAGGCCTACTCATAAAAGCTTCATCAAAGCATGATTTATCAATTCTTCTGCTCTTGGTTTGTTACTGCAACTTATCACTTAAAATACAGCCAAATACCAATTGATGCAACTGTTTCCAAGTATCAAAAATTTCAAACACCTATTAAACTATTATCCAACAATTTAAATACAAAAAATTGTCTCAAAAATAAACCAAAACACACAAGATACTTGGGTTGCCTCCCAAGAAGTGCCTTGTTTAACATCATGGCTCGACTCAGACATTCGTGTGTACTTAGACTTCCTATTTGGATCCATCACTACTTCTTGTACTTTTCCTTTGTTCATCTTGCACTGCATCTAGTTGCTCAGTGACATACTCAATCCTATCACCAAGACTTTGCATCGTATAGTTTGTTGTTCCACTTTGTAATTACATTTAAGGACATCAAACTTTATCTCCCTGCCAATGTCATCTTGCTCATTCAACTTTATTAGGACTTATTCAAGCATATGCTCAATTCGGGTCAATTTATCAGTAATATAATGCCGATGGGTTAACCTTGTCCAATGTGCCGCATTTGTATTTTTGGATTTACTAGAGGCTCCCGTAGGTGCACTAGTAGTTGGTCCGGCTTGCCCTTAAAGGGGTTGGTAGACTTGGGCAACTACGGATAGCTTGTCCATAATCTCAATCATCTCATCAAATGGTCGCCTTACAAACTCTCAACAATGTTCTCCGAACAATGCGTTAACCTGCCCTTGTAGTTCAAAAGTTAGTGCTCAATAGAAGCTAGCTGCCAATTCATCATCAATTAGACCATGATTCTTATTTACTGCCAAACACTACTTGTATCTCTCCCAAGCCACTACCAAAGGTTCTCCTATCACTCTTTTGAAGTTATAGATGTTTTTCTGTAGCTTTTGCTTATTTGACTCCTTATAGAAGTGTATGAGGAAGACTTTCTGTACCTCCCCCCAGTTTGAGCAAACATTAGGTGGGAGGATTGACCACCATTCCGTAGCTTCATTTCGGAGAGTCATGGGGAAAACTTGAAGAGACATAGCCTCCGAAACAGGATGTCTTGTTCCAAGGACCTCCCTCAGCGTTTGATTGAAATCCTGTAGATGAATTTGGGGATTCTCGGACCCTTTCTTGTGAAATAGAGCATGCCTCTGTAAAGCTTCCAAAAAATTGGTTGCAATGTATAGCTTCTACTCAGTCATAGTGTCAGCTAACCTGTAGCTAGAATTACTAACAAAAAAAAAACCAAAAAAAGTCAAATACAAGACACACTAGAAACTAACACTATGCTTATCTAATAGTGAAATCAAATCAAAACCTAGCTTTATTTCCCAGCAATGGCGCCATAATTTTTTATGATGGTCATGCTTCAATAAGAAAGTGGTCGATATCAGTAGTTAACCTAACCAAGATTAGGGTCGAATCCACAGGGAATATAGGGCTTAACTGCAAGATTTCACTACTAATCATTTCTAGTATCTATAACTATAATCTCTAATGGGGGGAGTTTTTATGATTCAAAAACAACATATAATAAACACTAATTAAAATATAGGAAAACACTCAATTTTAGGGATAACTTGGGAATTGTGTTTCCCCTGATTTATTGACTCAATTACCCTAGATAATATAATTATGATCGGTGAATCGCATGCAGGATGGTAGGTTAGGTTCTTCCGGCCCTCTTTTGAAGGTGAAGGTCAAATTTTACCATGGCGCTTGGTCAGCTACTATGATGTGCCAACTAACTGTTACGTATTGTCCCAATCAACCTCCTCTTGATTAGGTTTAGTCGATTAGACGGGAACACATCAACAGAATCCTATCATCTATTTCTATTTTCCTGTTCGTCACTACCTTAGTCGGGATCGTGATAGTAGGCGGGTTTTGGTGTTGGCCACCACCAAAAAACATTAGTCATGAAGGGAATTAAATAATACATGCAAAACTCCAATCATAGACATGCACAAAACCTAGGTCATCTTAAGTCAACTACCCATGGTTCCGGCAATCCCAAGTTGTAGGTGCTTAGCTACTCATGGCTATGATAAAACACACAAAAATGCACATAATAGAGATAGTTGAGAGTTTTGCCAATAAAAATGAAGGAGATAGGCACCACAAGTTGCAAACCCACAAGCTAGATTAATTAGCAATAAGTACAAAGCAAGATTTGCAATCCCTGAGATGGGTTTCCCAAAAGAGAAGAATAATCTCCTCTAAAAACCTAAGAAAAACCTCAAAATGTAATGGAGAATTGTCTACTTTTGAATTCCCTCTCAAAAACTTAACTTAAACTATTTATAATATTTACAAAGCAACCCTAGGAATTATGCAGAAAAGACAGTTGGCATCTGATAAATTTCACAGTTACGACTTGTAGGTTGGCCTACGAGCCGTATTCGGGGTTCGTGGCATCTTGGACTGAACTAGTACGGCCTTAGGTATGAGTCATTACTTGAGCTACGACTCCTATGTTTGTCTCATAGTCTTGCTCTTCAGCTTTCTTGGTCCAATATTTTGTCCCACTGATTCTTGCTACGAGTCCACCTATACGAGTCATATTGTAGCTTACGACTAGTACGATGTCTTTGTAAGCGTGACCTACACTTGGCAGATTTTTTATTTTTAGTCTCTGATTCTTACTACGACACCATCCTACGACTCGTAGCTTGAGCTACGATTCGCAGGTTGTCTCATAAGGCTTGTACTTCAGCAAAATCTGCAAATTTTCTTCAAAATTATTCCAACCTAACTTTTTTGTAAGATTAACATAAAAACACATCAAAACACTAAAATTCTGCTTTAAGAACTCACAAAATCTGATGTTTTAGGAACCAAATGTGCTATATTTTGACAGGACATCACTTGGTAAGCTGGTAATGAAATTTATATTGATCATCTCCCATTTCCACTCAGGAATTTTGAAATTTTGAGCCAATCCACACGGTCTCTGATGTTCAACCTTAAACAATTGATAATTGGGGCTCTTAGATAAAAATTCGGCAACATCTTTTTTCATTCGATTCCACCAATAGACTTCCCTCAAGTAGTGGTACATCTTGGTGGAACCAGAACTGATGGACTATCTGGAGTTATGAGCTTCGGCCATGCTTCTTTCTAGGACACTGTTAACATAGGGAATACACAATCTACCTTTGTATCTCAACACCCCATCTCACCCTTGGGAGAAAATCATCACCTTTTGCTTGTGAACCACTTCTTTCAATTGGAACAAGCCAGGGTCTTGGTCATGCTTTTCCTTCACTTCTAACACTAAAGATGAAGTAGAATCATTCTGAACATTGACCCCGCCTTCATTTTTCTCCTAAAGTTGCACTTCTAGTCGAGCCAATCCATGAACTTCCTTGGCCAATTCTTTGTTCCCGTCCTCCACATGGGCAGTGCTACCTATAGAAAACCTCGTAAGAGTATCAGCAACAATGTTAGCCTTACCTATGTGGTAGAGAATGCTCATGTCATAATCCTTGAGCAACTCCAAACATCTCCTCTACCGTAGGTTGATCTCCTTCTAACTGAATATGTATTGCCAACTCTTGGGGTAACTAAACACGTCCACATGCACTCCACATAAATAGTGATGCTAGATCATAAGTGCAAATACCACTACTGCCAACTCGATATCATGAGTCGGGTAGTTTTTCTCATAGATCATAACTTTTCTGGAAGCATAAGCTATCACGTTCCCCCTCTGCATTAGCACACAACCCAGTCCACGTCTGGATGCTTCACAGTATATCAAAAAGTCTCCCATCTCATTGGGAAAAGTCAAAACTAGTGCTATAGTCAGTCTATTCTTCAACACTTGGAAACTCTACTCACATTTATCATTGAAATTTGATCTTTCTCTAAGTTAGCTTGGTCAATAGTGCAGACAAAGAAAAGAAGCCATCACTGAATCTATGATAATAGCCTGCCAATCCCTACAAACTTCTTATTTCAGTTTAAGAGGTTGGTCTAGGACAGTTCTTAACCGCTTCAATCTTCTTAGTATCCACTCGAATACCATCCCCAAAATAACATAGCCGAGGAAGGCAACAAACTTAAGTTAAAACTCACACTTCGAGAATTTCACATACAGTTCATGGTCATTGAGAGTTTGCAAAACCAAACTAAGATGATTAGCATGCTCCTCTTCATCCTTAGAATACACCCAGATGTCATCAATAAATATGATCACAAACATGTCAATATATAGTCTGAATACTATTCATCAAATCCATGAAAGCTACAGGTGCATTAGTGAACCCAAAGGACATGACCAAGAACTCAAAATGGCCATACCGTGTCCTAAAGATTGTCTTTGGAATATCACTTTCCCTCACCTTCAATTGATGGTAACCAGATTTGAGTTCTATCTTTGAGAAACAAGTAGCACCCTGAAGTTGGTCGAATAGATCATCTATCCTGGGGAGTGGATATTTATTCTTTATTATGATCTTGATCAATTGCCAATAGTCTATGCATATTCTGAGATACCCATCTTTCTTACGCACTAATAGGATAGGAGCACCCTAAGGAGAAACACTAGGCTTATGAAACCTTTCTGTAACAAATCTTTCAATTGCTCTTTTAATTCTTTCAATTCAACGGGGGCCATTCTATAGAGTGGAATTGAAATGGGCTGGGTCTCGAGGAGCACATTAGTCCCAAAGTCAATCTGCTTATCAGGAGGAACTCCAGACAGATCCTCAAGAAACACTTCGGGGAACTTATTCATAATCAGGACTGACTCAAGAGCAGGAGAGTCAACATCATTGGACTTAACTCATATGAGCTGATAAATACAATCCTTGGAGATCAACTTTCTAGCTCTAAGATAAGAGAGTTATTACATTTAGGTGCAATAAAACTCCCCTTACACTCTAAGACTGGTTCATTAGGAAATTGAAACTTAACAATCGGAGTTCTGCAGTCAACAGAGGCATAACAGGTGGGAAGTCAATCCATACCAAGTATCACATCAAAGTGAACCATCTCTAATTCTACCAAGTAACCCAGGGTGTCTCTATTATGTATAGATACTACACAATCCCTGTAAATCCTCTCAACTAAGATAGACTCACCAGTAGGAGTGGAAATAGCGAAAGGTTCAAGCAAACACTGCAGCAGAATCCCAAACCTACTAGCCACAAAAGGAGTCACAAAAGACAAAGTGGCACCTTAGTCAAGCAATGCATAACAATAAAAAGTAAAGACTCGAAGCATACCCATAACAACATCTGGTGCATCCTCCTGGTCCTGTCGATTACCCATAGCATAAAGACAGTTCATCTTGCCTCTTATACCCGAAGTAGTACCCATCTAATGATTTCCAGCTGGGGTGCTGGGGAGGATTGTGCTCTGTGTCTCTCTTCACCCATCTCCTCTTCGGGCACTCAAACTGGAAGTAACTAGTCTGTTAACATGAGTAGAAAACATCCTTACCCACATGACACTCACCTAGATGAAGCTTACCACACTTGTCATAAGATGGCTTTCCCTTCGTACCTTGGGTCATACTAGCTTGAGATTGAGCACCCTGGGCCCTGTAATTCTGGTAAATAACCATAAGAATTTTGATCATACCTATTTGGTTGGATAGGCACACTCTCTATAGAGGGTGCATGATGAGACTTTGCTTTCCTGTTCTATTTCGGCAAGCCAGGCTCATGGCAATCGATTTTGCTTTCCTATTCATCTGCTTTTCTCTATCTCTTTTGTTATCTTCCTCTTTCTATTTGTCATACACCATAATCTTGGAGATTTCCATGTTGGGAATCAACAAAGCTGCTTTGCACTCCTTCTGCACATGCCTGCACAGGCCAGACACAAACTTCCTCGTTCTTGTCCTTATGTCTTGGACCACCTCCAGAGCATATATGTACAACTTTATGAACTTAAGACTATACTCCTTAAAGTTCATCCCTCCTTGCCTCAACTTCGCGAATATGTCAACCTTAGCCTCCCTCAACCCTTGAGAAAAGAAATGATCAAAAAAAGTGGCTTCAAACTCCTCCCACTCCATAGGCTTAGCATCCTTACCTCTACTATCCCCATTGGTTATACCAAACTTTTGCAACATCCATCATCTGGTAGGAGGAAAGCCCAAATCCCTCAATCTCATTGTAGCACATAGCTTTCAAGACCCTATACATCTCGTCAATAAAGTCCTGCAGGTCCTCCTCAACTTTTGACCCCATATACATTGGTGGGTTCTGTCACGACCAAATAATAGGGCCTAGACGTGACCGACGAATGGGGAACCCGAAGGAACCCCAAATAATGCTCATAGCATATCATTACACATCCTCACAAAAGCAATTAGAATGTCAATAAGAGGTAAATATAAACAAGGCGAGTTGGGAGAAAGGGTAAACTTCCATATCATGAATATCAAGAGACAATAGAGTCAAAGCTCATAGCATAAATACATATCATGTCCAACGACACTTCTACTAGATAAATAAGAGCGGGGGCCAAGAAAAAGCAACCACGCTCACCCTCATAGTCAATACATAAGTCAAGACAGAAAGTCTTAATATATAGCAAGAGTTTATAAGTAATGTCCCCGTAATAGACGGCTCACCAACATACTTGATAGAAGTAGTACTAGCCACGTGGAGGAAGATGATCAAGCGGTACACCGATTCCTACATGGTGAAATAATATAGGCATATTTTATGCTCTGGTACCTTTTAATATACTACGTATGTAGGATGAAATGTAACAAAAGATAGGCATCATAATCTAAATGCTTAATTAGACAATAGATGATCATATGGCAGTATGACATGAATGGAAGATGCTTGGCTTAAATCTTATTTTCATAAAACATAATGTATGTGGAGGGAATAACCATTTCTTAGTACAATCCATGGCCTATCACCCGCTTTGAGAGGCGCATGAGGTACGAAACACTTCATGAGGTTGTTGTGGTACAAACCCCCAACGGGTGGATGGGTATAAACCTTCAACATGGTTATTGTAGTACAAACTCATCAACAAGGTTTATGGGTACAAAACCCCAACATGGTTAATGGATAGTCGCACCCTACTACCCATGGTGACTGCAGTATAAACCCCTCTGATAGGTTGATCAGTACAAACCCCAAACAAGGTTGATGGATCATCATACCCTAGCATCGTGGTGACCGGAGTACAAACCCCCCCGATAGGTTGTGAAGGTATGAACCCCTTGACATGGTTACCTGGTGCGTAACCCCCGAGTAGGGCATGGTCACAAGCCAACACTATATAGAATAATATCATTTATACATTCGTCTATCTCAGGGTCATCTAGTCATCATATCCATACATACATTTCATCATCATTTAATCATCATTCTATTCTCATTTAATCATCATTCAATCATCATAGACATACATGCATTTCATCATCACCTCATCATCATTCTATTATCGTAGACATACATGCATTTCATCATCATTTAATTATCATTCTATCATAATTTTATCATTATATATTCATTCAACTGATAAGACAAACATTGAGCCCTCAACTCCTCAATAAGCCATAATCAGACATTTTATCAAACTCTTCAAGGGTGTGTAGTGTTAGTGTAAAACCATGCAGTTCAAGACTGTAATAATGCCAGTAAATTCAATGTAAAATCTTAAATAGATATATGGTGAAACCCTCAAGAAATATACATCAAAACCTTTCATCAAATCTTACAATAGAACTTAGATACATAGGTAGAAACACGGTAAAATAGACATAATTTCATGTACCTCAATATAGTGTGCAGTGATTTTTATAATAGACAAAACCTATGAATAATTCAACTTTAAATCATGCAATTTTGAGTAAAAGGGATCTTGGGTATCATGGGTGGATGGAAGCCATGAAAGAAATCAATATACCTTAGCTTTATAAATAAACTTGATAAAGATTAGAGATGGAGACTTGAAGCTTGAAGAAGAACCTTGAGATCCGAAAAGTGTTTTGAGTCTTGAATTTAGTAGTAAAATATTTGGCTAAGTATTTTAATGAGTATTGGGGAATGTTTAAAATGATATGAGGGTGAAAAATAGCTAAGTATAGGTACTTTTACGTTTGGGAACACTTAGGCCCAAGACTTACAAGTCTTGGACCTCAAGAAAAATAACTAGACAGAAAATCTACATGTCCGCATTGCTGACAGGATGCGAAAATTGATTTTCTTCATCTACACGCCCTTGGCCCGTCGTGCCAAGTGCGCGATAACCTCTCTAAAAATCATCAGTTGGAAAATTGAAATTGCTATTCATTTTCTCTAAAATTGGGGTTAAATCTATTTTCCGCATAAAATAACCCCCTGAACAAGAATATGAAGTCGAATTTTCGATACCACACATTAATTTTTAGATATATAAAAATTATGATTATAGGCAATTTCGAGGCACAATTTCGGGCAATTTTTGGGATAATTTCAAATTCTCCCCCATGGGAATATTCGTCCCCGAATGTCAAAGAGACGTATATGAGTGACACAAACATGACAATTTCATCCCACTTAGAAAAGCAATAATGCAATTAAATATCATTTCAAAATCTCATTATAAGTGTAAAATTATCATGAACTTAGTTAATTTAAACATGAACATATGCAGTGATATGAGGTCTGAACATAGGACTTGAGATCACATAATAGACTTAGATCAATACATTAGGCTTGAGTGGACTGGAAAAGGTAAGAATATCTCTTTTGCATGTCTGCTTCGGCCTCCCAAGTAGCACTTTCAACTTGTTGATCTCCCCTACAACAACACCTACAACATCAAGAGGTACAATGGTATTCAGATCACCCACACATTTCCTCAACATGGACACATGAAACACCGGATGAACCAAATCCCTTTCTCTAGGAAATTCTAACTCATATTCTACCTTCCCAACACTTTTTATCACCCTATAAGGACCCACATATCTTGGTCTCAACTTGTCCTTTTTACCAAAATGGACCACACCCTTCATGGATGACACCTTCAAGTAAACCCAATCACCAACTTGGAATTTAATATTCTTTCTTCTCACATCGACATAGGACTTTTGGCGACTTTAGGTCGTATTCAATGTCTCTCTATACATCCTAACCATCTCAAGAGCCTCCATAACTAGATCTGGTCCCAACAAAACTACCTCACCAACCTCAAAACACCGAACCGGTGATCTACAATGTATCCCATAGAGATCCTTAAATGGATCCATACACGATGCTAGAATGGTAGTTGTTGTTGTAGTCAAACTCAATCAGCGGAAGATGATCATCCCAACTACCTTTAAGCTCCAGCACACATGCTTTAAGTATATCCTAAATGGTTTGGATGGTTCTCTCGGCTTGGGCATCCGTTGAGGGTGGAAGGCCGTAGAAAGCTTAACTCTAGTACCAAGACACCTTTGAAAGGACCTCCAAAAGTGAGAAGTAAATTGTTCTCCATGGTCCAATATGATGGACAAAGGAACACCATGCAACCTTACAAAGTCATGAATGTACAACCATGCATAATCTTCAGCCCCATATATAGTCTTAACTGGCAGAAAGTGAGCCAATTTTGTCATCCTGTCAACCAGCACACAAATGGAATCAAAGCCCTTTCCAGTTTTGGGAAACTAACCACCACATCCATATTAATGAACTCCCACTTCCACATAGGAATCTTAATGTCTTGGGTTAGGCCACCCTGCCTTTTGTGTTCAGCTTTGACTTGTTGACAACTATGACAACCGGAAATGAATTTGGCAATGTTCCAATTTATGTGTCCCTACCAATACACATCTCTCAAGTCTCTATACATTTTAGTGGAGCCGGGGTGGATAGAAGAGTTATGGGCCTCATCAAGGATCTTTTCTGTCAAACCATCAACACATGGAACACATAACCTACCTTGGTACCTAAGGGTACCATCTCCCCCTTGGGAGAAAACCTCCACCTTGCCCTCTTTCACCAAGACCTACAATTCCAACAATGAGGGATCAAACTCTTGCTTTTCTTTCACATCATCAAAAAGAAGACCTAGAACCATCAACAACAACAATACCCCCATTACCAACCTCTTCCAACCTAATTCCCAATCTAGCAAATCGATGCACCTCCCTAGCCATCTCTATGTCACCACCGTCAATGTGTGTTAGGCTACCCAGAGACACCCTACTCAATGTATCTTTCACTAGATTTGCCTTACTGGGATGATAATGCACGTTCATGTCAGTCCTTAAAAAGTTCTAACCATCTCCTTTGCCTCAAATTGAGATCCTTTTGGGTAAAGACATATTGCAAGCTCTTATAATCGATGAACACATCAAAATGCACCCTATACAAGCAATGACACAAAATATTTAAAGCAAACACAACGACGGCTAACTCATGATCATAGGTAGGGTAGTTATTTTCATGTACTTTGAGTTGTCTAGAACCATAGGCTATGACCTTAAAATTTTTCATCAACACACAACCCAAACCAACTCCGGAAGCATCATAATACACCAAAAATCCCTCAACCCCATCCGGTATGATAATATAGGAGCGGACACAAGCTTATCTTTCAATGTATGGAAGCTCCTCTCACATTTATCGGTCCAGACAAACTTAACCTTCTTTTGAGTCGATTTTTTCATAGTGGAAGCAATAGAAGAGAACCCATTCACGAACCTCCGGTAGTAGCCCGCTAGTCCAAAGAAACTCCTAATATCAGATGGGATCAATGGTCTAGGCCAATTTCTAATCACATAGATCTTCTTTGGATCCAACTTAATACAATTTCCCAACACCACATGTCCTAGGAAGGCAACCTCCCTCAGCCAAAATTCACACTTTTCATATCTAGCATACAATTTATCCTCCCTCAACTTTTGCACCACAACCCTGAAATGAGCCCTAGCTCTTCTCCATCATGAGAATAGATCAAAATATCATCAATAAAGACCACAACAAAGGAATCAAGGTAGGGTTTGAAGACCCTATTCATTAGGTCCATAAAGATTGCCGGTGCATTAGTCAATCCAAATGACATCACCACAAATTCGTAATGCCCATATCTAGTCCGGAAGGCCGTCTTGGGAATATCACACTCCCTCACCTTTACTTGATGATACCCAAACCGAATATCAATCTTATAGAAATGGCTAGCCCCTTGTAACTGCTCAAACAAATCATCAATCCTTGGAAGAGGATACATATCCTTGATGCTAACATTATTGAGTTCCCAGTAGTCTATGCACATCCTAAGGGACCTATCATTCTTTTTCACAAACAACACCGGAGCACCCCAATGTGATTGGCTAGGTCTAATAAATCCTTTCTCCAACAAGTCCCTCAGTCGTTCCTTCAACTCCTTCAACTCCATTGGGGTCATACAGTAAGAGGGCATACAAATGGGTTGAGTATCAGGGAGGAGGTCTATGCCAAAGTCTATTTCCCTTTCGGGAGGAACACTAGAAGGTCATTTGGGATGACATCAAGAAACTCCTTTACAACCGGGATAGACTCTAAGGGAAGGACTTTAGACTCCACTTTCCTAACCCTCACAAGATAGTTAAGAGACCCATTAGAGATCAACTTATGGGTTTTATGCAAGAGATGTATCTACCCTTGACCACCACATCTTTACTCTTACACTTAAGGACAGGGTCATTTGGAAATGGGAATTTGACCCTATGAGTTCTACAATCAATAGAAGCATAGTATGCATGCAGCCAATCTATCTCAAGAATAACATCAAAATCAACCATGTCTAACTCAACAAAATCATCAGTCAAGCTTTTATGCAAAATGCAAATAGAACAACTGATATAAACTTTCATAGCAATATTAGATGCACCGATAGCATTAGAAACCGCATATGACTCATACAACTGCTCGAGGTCAACATGGAACCTTTTTGTAACAAAGGTGGTTACAAAAGAAAGCGTGGCACTGGGATCAATCAATGCATACATATCAAAGTCAATGATTTTCAACATACCGGTAACAACATCAAGAACTTCATCAACCCCTTGCCTTCCATGCAAAGCATAGAACTGGTTGTACCTTGGGGCACCATCTTGCCGGCCACCTCTATCGAATGGAACAACATTAGCACCCTGTGGATGAACCTCTTTTCCCTTGTTACGATTTTGAGGGAAATCCACCTTTTTGTAACCCACCATCCCACAACCAAAGCATGCATTAGTATCGCTTAAACATGGACCCTTATGACCTCTTCCACAACTAAGACATACCTCATTAGGAACCATGACACCAACACCATGGGACCTTGGAAAGTTATCAGTAATCCTCCTTTGAAATTCATGAGAATACCCTTGGCCTTTATAGAACTTGGAACTTACCCTCAAAACGGTCCCTTTTGGCCTCACAACTCCACCTCTTCCTTAATTTCTCTTCCTCCATTTCTTCGCATATGTCATCAAATGGGACAAGTCGATATCACCAATCAATATAGCAGATCGACATTCTTCACTCATTAAGTCGAACACCCCCATCACAAATTTGTTAATTATTGACCTTGTGTCGGCAATCCAGTAAGTAGAAAACTTTGGAAGTTGATTGAACTTGAAGACATATTCCCTTACACTCATTTACCCTTATCGCAAATTCATAAATCATACCAAATTAGCTTCCCTAAGCTCAAGAGGGAAAAACACATTAAGGAAAGCCACTTTGAACTCTTCCCAAAGCACCACAAAGCTGACTCCCTTCTCTTCTTTCCATTGGTTGTGTCATATTTATGCTACCCCTTTGAGTTGGTAGGCCGTCAACTCCATTTTTTGCTCTGATCTCACACCCATGATAGCAAATATCATGTAGACCTTATGAATGACCTCTTGATGGTCCTCATCTACCTTGGACCCATAGTATTCTAGGGGATTCATTCTCATGAAATCTCTCACCCGAGAGTCTGGTGTAGGACCATGAGGGGCTTGGGCCCCTTGGTGAACTTGATTAGCCACCACTTGTGCAAGCGAGGTAAGAGCATCCCTCAACTCTCCATTGGACGGTTGCTCCTCGGGTGTGCGGGCTCGTCTCCTT
The DNA here is from genome assembly GCA_011800125.2 of Solanum clarkiae. Classification (NCBI taxonomy): domain Eukaryota; kingdom Viridiplantae; phylum Streptophyta; class Magnoliopsida; order Solanales; family Solanaceae; genus Solanum; species Solanum clarkiae. The sequence continues at coordinate 39,392 of JAABOM020060189.1, forward strand.
CTCATGTTAGGAATGATCTAGCATAGCAAAGAATAAGTGTTAGGGAAGGAAAGCTTACTTTAGCTCTATAGCATGACTCAGAACATGAAGAAGGGAAACATTTCCTAAAACATTTTATAGCCTCCTACTCATAGTTCTGGTGCACAACACAACCATGATTAGGACTCTTATCAACGGGGTGTGTTGGACTCCGAGGATCTAACAACCTAGTTCTCCGATACCACCTTTGTCACGACCCAAGCCTAGGGCCTAGACGTGATTGGCGAATGGGGAACCCGAAGGAACCCCAAACAAGCTCATAGCATATCATTACACATCCTTGGTCGTGAAAGCAACTACAATGACAACAAGAGGTACATACAAACAAGGGGAGTTATGACTGAGGTTAAACTTCCATATCATAAATATCAAGAGACAATAGAGTCAAAGCTCATAGCATAGATACACATCCTGTCCAACAACACCTCTACTATATAGATAAGAGCGGGGACAAAGACAAAGCAACCGGGCTCACCCTCATAGTCAGTATATAAGTCAAGAGAGAAAGTCTAAATACATAGCAAGAGATTATAAGTAAGGTATCCAGAACGGAGGACTCAACAACAAGTTTGATAGAAGTCGTACTAGCCACATTGAGGAGTATGATCAAGTGTTGCATTAGTTCCTATGTGGTGATATCATGTAGACATAGAGTATGCGTTAGTATGTTTGAATTTACCAAGTATGTAGGATGCAATACAACAAAAGATAGGCATCATAATCAAGATGCTTGATCAGACAACAAATGAGCATATGGAAATATGACATGAATGGATGATAGTTGGGTTAAATCATACTTTCATAGAACATAACGTATGTGGAGGGAATGACCACTTCTTAGTGTAATCCAAGGTCTATCACCCACTTGGAGTGGCGCATGAGGTACGAACCCTTTCTCGAGTTTGTTGAGGTACAGACCCCTCAACGGGTTGATGGCGACAAACACCCAACATGGTTGATGGAGTACAAACCCCCTAACAAGGTTGATGGGTACAAACCCCCAACATAGATGATGGATAGTCACACCCTACCACCGTGGTGATTGGAGTACAAACCCCCCGATAGGTTGATAGGTACAAACCCCCAACAGGGTTGATGGATCATCGCACCCTACAAACTATGTGACCAGAGTAAAAAACCCCCGATAGGTTATGAAGGTACGGACCACTTGACATGGTTACCCGATGCGCAACCCCTGAGTAGGGCACAGTCACAAGCCAACACTATATAGAATAACATAATTTATACATTTGTCTATCTCATCGTCATATAGTCATCATATCCGTACATTCATTTTATCATCATTCTATTCTCATTTCATTATTATTCTATCATCATAGGAATACATGCATTTTATCATCATCTCATCATCATTCTATCATCATAGACATACATGCATTTCATCATCTTTACTTCATCATAGACATACAAGCATTTCGTCATCATTCCATTATCATTCTATCATCATTCTATTATCATATAGTCATTCAACGCATAAGACAAGCATTTAGCCCTCAACTCCTTAATAAGTCCTAACCGAACATTTTATCAAACAGTTAAAGGGTGTGTAGTGCTAGTGTAAAATCATGCAATTCAAGAGTGAATTCATGATAGTAAATTCAATGTAAAACCTTTAATAGATACTTGGTTACACTCTCAATCAATGTACATCAAAACCCTTCACAAATCTTACAAAAGATCATAGATTCATAGCCAGAAACATGGTAAAATAGCTAAATTTTCATGTACCTCAACATTGTGTAGTGACTTTAATAATAGATAAGACCCATGAAAAATTCAACTTTAAATCATGCAATTTTGAGTGAAAAGGATCTTGGGTAAGATGGGTAGAAGGAACCCATGAAAGAAACCCACAAACCCTAGCTTTGGAGATGAACTTGATGAAGATTGGAGATGGAGACTTGACGCTTAAAAAGAACCTTGAGATCCAAAAAGGGTTTTGAGTCTTGAGTTTGGGTGTAAAATATTTGCCTAAGTATTTTAGTGAGTATTGGGGATTTAAAGAGTGATATGAGGGTGAAAAATGACTAAGTATAGGTATTTTTAAGTTTGGGAACACTTAGGAGAAAATGTACATCTCCACATTGCGGACAAGACGCAAAAATTGGTTTTCTTCATCTACGCTCCCTTGGTGCGTTGCCCTAGGGGTGCGAAAAGCTCTCTGAAGATCGTCACTTGAAAAATTAAAAATGCTAATCATTTGCTCTTAAATTAGGGTTAGACCCATTTTCCACTCAAAATGACCCCCTAAACAAGAATATGAAGTCGAATTTTTGATATAACGCACAAATTTTGAGATATATGGAAATTATGATTCTAGGCACTTTACAGGAACATTTTTTGGCACTTTTTGGGGTCGTTTTAGGTTCATCGTCAAGAAATCTCTAAGTTGGGTTGCAGTTGTGGAGTCTTATGAGCTAGATCTAGAAGCTTGAGGACCCCGGCTATTACCCTAGGAGGCCACCAACTGAGTCAGCATAGTAATGGCTCCCCTAAACTCCTCCTTTGAGGTGTGAGCTGGCTGGGGCTGTGCAGGGGGCGCATGTGGGACCACAGAAGCCCTGGTAGGCCATCCCCATCTCCTCATCTCTGTCTAGGATGGGACCTCTAGTTGGGCATTCTCAGTAGCTAGGGTTGAGGCATCTCTCTGAGCGGCTGTTCTTTTTTCCGGCATATTCCACGAATGTGTAACACATGTATTAGAATGGGATTTCCATAGAGTTAAACTTTATCGCACGAACTCCGATCAAAAAAGAAGGGTAACACTTCCTAATGTCCTATAGCCTCCTTCTTATGAAGTGTGGTATATAACACACCCATAAACAAGACTCTACTAGACATGGCTTCATAGACTCCCTAGGACACTTGAACTATGTGCTTTGGTACTAAGTTTGTCATGCCTTAGTAGGGTATCCTAGGCATAACTGGTACTCGGAGACTATTGCTAGCCCCCAAGGGAACTATCTAGTGTGATCACATTCTCTCAATCAGTTGATTAGCAGAAGATATTAAAGAATAATCTAAGCTATTAATAGGCTACAAGATACATCAATTAATGTCTAGCACACGGAACAACATTAATAAAAGGATACAATTTTAAAATAGAGAAAGGCGAAAAGAATCCCAACATCAACCATCATCTATCTGTGTCTATGAAGCCTCTATAACTACTTTTTTAGAAGGTATCATGACAGGCCATGGCTACCACAACTCAAAAGAAGACAATTCAAGGGAAAAAAAGAAATAACCATCCTACGAATGCAGGGGAGGACTTACCAAGACTCTGGCTAAAAGTCTATGAACCTCAATGATTCGCCTGCTGAAGTCCTCTATCTAATGAATCTGTATCATGAAATGATGCAGCGCCAAAGGGGTTTAGTTCTCGGAATGTACTGTATGTAAAATGGGCTAAGGAAATGGTATTGGCAAGACAGTATGACATAACGTCAACTCATCAATTACTCAATGTCAACTCACAATAAGGAATAGGACACTAGCACATCACCATCAGTCAAGACTCATACTATCACATCAACATCAGAGTACTATCAACTTGGAACCTGTCTGGGAGTTTCTCAAATCAACAACCATCACCTATGAGCTAGTGATGATACTATAAAGAGATGTCGTTGCCATATCTATCCAATACCTTACGGGGGTAATGGACGAGTCTATTAGTGGATACATAAGCCTATCAAGTCCTCTTTTGGGACAAAGGAAACATCTGCTTTCATGGTCTAATCCTCTCCAATGCTAGTTACGTAGTTGATGGGTGCAAATGGGACCCACTCATACCCATATCGGTACTCAAAATAGCTCCCATGACTCGACTTGCTCATAAACTATCAATCAATCATGAATTTCCATCACCTAGCCTCTTCGGGCAAGAAACCCCAACTCATCTCATCATTTATCAACTCAAAGAGTTGGATCATTCTTTCAAGATTAATTTCAATCTCATTTAGACTCTAAGGACTCCAAAATGATAAACTTTAGTCATTAATCCATTCATCTAGGACCCGAACCATAGCAAACAACACACCCAAATGGTCAACGCTATAGACATTACTCCTAAGCTCATTCTTAAAGTCTTTAGTTAAGGAAATCAAGTAGAGTATACACATAATCATACAATATTTAAGTCAAATAGGTAAATCAAGTTATGATGATCATCAATTGAAGAAAATATATAAAAATTAAAGATAGTTTTCAAGATAACATTTGTGAAATCACAGAGATGACCCATCACATTCAACTATTCAACCTAATTCAATCATAGGGCACATCGGAGAATAATCTCATGTTCGGGATAGTCTTTAATACCTGGAATGAAGAATTACTAAGCCTCTTCAAGGAATTTGACCCAAACTTTGGAACCCTCAAGCTCTTTCTTCTTTCTCTCAGAACTTATGCACTTAGAACTTGAAGAAAATGGGTTTTTGAAACCCTTCAAATGAATAAAGGGCTTACAACACATTTTGGGAAATAAAAAATAGGATTTGGAATGACCAAAAGGCCTTTCCCAAATTTAAAAGAAAAGTTTCAAAAATCATGCACTAGTCCGCGACGTGCCAAGGGTGCCAACCAGAGTATTTTTCACAAAACTTCATCCGGACGAATTTTGAACTTCCCGTCGAAACTTTTTAAAAAAATATCACTGTCCATCCGGGCACTATTTTTGTGGTGCCAGGGGCATGGACTGACACTGCTTCTTATTTGTTTAGCGAAAATTATTTTTCAATCCGGTTGCTCTAAAATTGGGTTGAGATAATTTTTTCACTCAATTTTTAGCGCTGATCGCAAATTCGATCTCAGATTTCCTATCAGACCTTTGGAAGATGCATTATGCATATGATTATGTTCAAGGGGCATTTGGATAATCTAACGGGGTGTTACATTTGGGCAGTTGTTTCTTTCTTTCTCCTCCTCCTCCTCTTCTTCTTCTTCTTCTTCTTCTTCTTCTTCTTCTTCTTTTTAATTTTTTTTAATGTAGTGGGTAAACTATTTTTATATCCATTTGTCTATCACAATTTTTTTTAAAATGTCAATGTTAAACTATTTTTATTTTGCTCTTTTTAAATTTTTTTACTTTTTTAATTGTTTCACTTTATTGTATTTTTTTAATCATTTTTGAAACGCCCCTCATGTGCCTTGGAATGCCCCATAATCGTAATTCCCATATATCTCAAAATTCATGCATGATTTTGAAAAATTTGACTTCATATTCCTTATCAGGGGGAAAGGTTGAGTAGGAAATAGGTATAATATGTATTTTAGAAGACCCGTGGCAAAAAATTATTTTCGTTAATTTTCCATTTCCAGAGAGCATCCGTGCCCTAGGGGCGATGCGTCTTGGGCGCGGAGCAGTGTTAATTTGGTTTCATATTTGGTCCACGTCGTGGACTGGATACAGACCAATGTAATATTTTCTTTAGTTTCCTATTCCGTCCAAGGGCATTGGTGTAATAGTCCCATGCATATTTAAATATAAAATCTCCTATACTTAGTCATTATTCAACTCTATATCTCACTAAAACCCTCCCTAAAACCTCTTAAAGACTTCATCAATTTTCTCATTCAAATCTAAGGATTTCAAGCTCAATTTTTGGACTCAGAAGACTCATTTGAAACTCTAATTCTACTTCAAATTCATTTCAAGGAATTTAAGGTTTAAGGTATGTGGTTTCATCTACTGGGTCCTTTCACCCACGGATCCCAATCTTCTTTCTTATGAAAACTTGCATAATTTCAAGTTGTATTACTTATGGGTATCTCTTAGTATGAAAAATGAGCATGATTTATGTTGGGCTTTTATCAAGTATTGGTTAATTATGCATGAATGTCTATTTCAACCTTATTATGTGAATTGATTTTGTCTATTGTGACTATGCATGTCTTGAGCTATGAAACTATGAACTATGATAAACTTTTGGTATGGATTTCATGATATCCAAATTGGGGTTTAACTACCATGTCGGTGGGTTAATTTGCATTGATTTTACTCATCTTATTTCACTCTTTAATTGCATAATTTTCAACAAGTATTATGAACCACCAAGTTTTGATAAAATGAAATGATAAGAATTCTCAAGTTATTGATGATCTATTATATGATTTATAAGTCAAGTGACTTCATGACGATTAAGGGCTTCCAAGCATGTATAAAATTCTTGAAAAGTACCTATAATTTTACAAATGAATTATTAAGCTCCTACGTTTTGTTATGCTCTTATGAAACGTGAAGGCCTTTCTTGATACTTGAATTTGATGGTTTGATGAGCTATTTTTATGACTCCTATCGGAAAGATTATATCATAAGGTTAAGACATCTTATAGCACCTACCGAAAAGGCCATGCCATAAGGTAGAATAAATAATGACTCCTACTGAAAAAATTATATTGTAAGGTAAGAACATCTCATAACACCTATCGAAAAGGTCATGCTGTAAGGTAGAAAAAATCATGGTTCCTACCTAAAAGATTATATCTTAAGGTAAGGATATCTTATAATACCTACTGATAAGGTCGCGCTACAAGGTAAAATAATTCATCGCTCCTACCTAAAAGATTGTATCCTAAAGTAGGGGACATCTTACACTACCTACCAAAAAGGCTATGTCGTAAGGTAGGGTATGGGTAACACTCTCCAATAAGGTTATACCACAAGGTGAGTGCGTGGTTACTTTACCCATCTCATGCAAGTTTATGTAAGGTTTGAGCATTTATTCCATATTGAGTCTAGGTTCCTTGATTAACATTAAGCATCCTGTTATTATGGCTTATGGTTCTTGTTGCATTGCATCCTACATATTTAGTACATTTAAACATACTAACACATACTCTATGCCTATATAATATCACCATGTAGGGCACATAGCTCCTTTTGATCATCCTCCACCACGTAGTTAGTTCGATGCTTCGGAGAAAGCTTTAATGAGTCCTCAATTTAGAGGATGATATCTACTTATTTCATGATATGTTTGAGCTCTTTCTTTTGGTTGAATACGTATTATATATAGGGTGAACCCGAGAAGTGTCTTGGTCCCCACTCTAAATCTAAAGTAGAGGCGTTGTTGGGTATTTGGTCTGTGTATGCTTTCAAGCTTGATTTATTTTATGATTTCTATGTTTATGAAGAATATTCCCTTAGTCACATTTTCCCTTTTTACTTGACTCTTTTTATTTCTAATTTTACTTTCGCAACAAAGGATGTGTGCGCATTATGATCAAGAGGCTTTTTTGGGTTATCTTCGGATTTCTCATTCACTGTGTCACGTCTAGGCCCTAGGCTGGGGTCATGACAATTTTATTATTTCTTGTTAATTTTTTGTTTTATTAAGGTGTGAATGCATGATGATCAAATTTTCATGACCTAAATAGGGCCTAGATATGACACGATGAATGGGGAGCTCGAAGGAATCCCAAACAAGCCTATTAGAATATCATACATACATCCTTGGTCGCAGAAGCAACATAGAACAACATAAGAAACATAAATGAAGGAAACTGGGACTAAGGGAAAGAGTTGAGCACTTGAATAACATAAATGAGTCAAAGCTCAAGCATAATACATAACTTGTCCAACAATACCTCTAGACATAGAACTT
>JAABOM020060190.1:0-12094 GCA_011800125.2 Solanum clarkiae
CACAACATGACGACAAATGATGATTTTTCGGGATGATAAGTTATAGCATTTGTAGCCCCTATGGTTAGAGGGATACCCTAAGAAGACACAAGGTATACACCTTGTTGTAACTTATTGATCATTATAGATGGAAAGAGAGGGAAACACAAACACCCAAAAACCCGAAGATGAGAATTAGTAGGAACCCGATTGTAAAGAACCTCAAGAGGAGACTTGTTCCCCAACAACTTACTTGTAAGGACATTAATAAAATATGTTGCCATTTGAAGAGCATGATGCCAAAATGAGGTGGGGAGAGAGGCATGAATAAGAAGAGTACGAGAGATATTATTTATAGTCCGAATTGTACGTTCGGCTTTCCCATTTTGAGAAGAGGTATGAGGACAAAAAAAGACGAAATGACATTCCATGATTTTAACAAAATTCCCAAAAAGGACCATTATCAAACTCCGTACCATTGTCACATTGAACACTTTTAATATTACGTTCGAATTGGGCGGAGATGTGATTTTTAAACTTCAAGAATATGTCATAAACATCCAATTTCCGGGCTAATGGAAATATCCACAAATATTTGGAATAATCATCTAAAAACAAGGTATAATATCTATGTTCGGTAGAGCTCAAAATAGGAGAGGACCAAAGTCACTATGTAAAATATCAAAAGGCAAAGAAGTACTCAAAGTTGAAAGAAAAAAAGGAAATTTTATATGTTTTCCAAGAACACATGAACCACAGATACTAGAGCTAGAATGTTTAGTACGATCAATACTTTTATTCTGCCTAAGCACATCTAAAATAGAAGACCCCGGATGACCCAACCGATCACGCCATAGCTTAGGAGTAACGGCAACAAAAGTTAAAGGAATAGTTTGATTGGTGTGAGAAGATGAATAGGGATAAAGGTCACCTTAGCTATTACATCTCATTATTGGCCTCCCTGTCTGATAATCTTTCACAGAAAAACAAAAAGGATCAAACTTAACTAACACAGAATTATCAGTAGTAAATTTTCTAACAGAAATCAGATTTTTGATCAATTTGGGAGCATGTAGAACTTTTTCAAGGAAAGAGATTGACACGAGGAAGATAGATTAGATTGACCATAGCCAAGAATTGGAATAGTGTGACCATTACCAACAACAATATTATGATTAGGATGATTGCTCAAATTAAAATAAGACGAGAGATTACCAGTAAAGGAAGATATATGAGACATTGCACCGGTGTCTATGTACCAAGTCAGATCAGGTTACTGCAGAGACATAGTGTGCATTGCGGCTTCAATGTCTGTGGGAGTGTACTGAACTGGACTGCCCAAAAGGAGGAGGAGGAGCCTGTTGCACGAAAGTCTGCTGCTGTTGTGTCCTTGGGCCCAATAAACTGGCCTGCCTTGTGGGAAGGGGCCTAGCCCACCCTTGAGTGGGATAAGGGCAAGGAGGTACGGGCCAAGGCCACCTCCAAGGGTACTGCTGCCATTGTGGGAGTTGTGCTGACTGTCCACCCGAGCCAGAGTATCCACCCGTCTGACCACCTTTACCACCACCGGAGCCTGAGTTGCCGCGACCACCACTAGTAATTTTTCGACCACCACTATTTTTTCGGCCACCAGAGTTTGAACCACCACTGTGTTTCTTTCACGAACCACCTGATTTCTCAGAAGTACTCGGACCACCGTCATGCGTCGTGGTCATCAAGGCGGATTCCATGGCTGCCTCCTTGGCCATGCCGGCCTCTTCTAGGGTCAACATCGACCGAGCCTTATAGAAAGGGGGTAGAGGATTACTCTGCCTAATTAAAGTGCCTACACAACGGTAAGGCTTGGTGAGTTTACCAACTATTTGCAAAACCATACGGCTGTCAAAGACCGGAGCTCCAAAGTTTTTAATTGATCCGCAAGGGACTTAAGACGTTGGCAGTATGCAGAAGTATTTGGAAAGTCCTCCATAGCAGTAGAAGAGAACTCTTGTTCTAGAGCAATGGCATGGGAATGTTGATTGTCTTGGAATATATCACGCAATCTATCCCAAGCTTCCATTGCCATGGCATCGGGCTCGATTATAGTTTGCAATAAGTCCCTAGAAATTGTAGAATAAATCCACGATAAAACAGTGTCATCCAAGGTCGACTAAAGTTCTTTCGTTTCATCAGTAGAAGGGGGAGGAGGCTTGGTTTTAGGAGGGATGATATGATGAAGGACCCTGTGTGATTTTGCGTGAATTTCTTAAAAAGCTCTGCCCACGTAGAACAAGAAATGTTCTCCATCTCAAGAATAATGTGAACACTGGTCTTGATGTTGGTGACGGTGAATGCAGGGTGAAACGAGGATTTGTTATCCGATATTTTTTTTTGGAGGTTGAAATAAACAGAGGAAAGAACAGAGAAGAAAGAGAGGAGGAGCGGTGGACAGAGAGCTGTAGCGAATGGCAAGCGGAAGCGAGAAGACAAACCCTAAGCAACTGATACCATGATAAAAGGAGAATATTTTTCTTGACCATAAACAATATGCAAAGTTCGAATATATATAAAGCTAAGCCTTCAATTAGACGTGAGACTAGCCTAATTCTAAGGAACTAAATATAAACAAGATATCTACCTTCCAAATATATATTCCAAAAATATACACAAAATAATTACCTTCCAAATATATATTATAAAAATATCTACAAGATATATTTAGCAAAATCAACTTAGAAGCATGTATTTTAGGTAAAAAGGAAGTTTGGGTACAATGGGTGAAAGGACCCAATGGTTGAAATCAACATACCTTAGCTTTGGAGAACTTTTTGATGAAGATTTGAATGGAGACTTGAAGCTTGGATGAATTCCTTAAGATCCGAAAGAGATTTGGACACTTGAATTTTGAGAGAAATGTTAGTCTAAGGGTTTGAGAAAGTACTGAGGAATGTCTTGGATCATATGAAGATAAAATATGGCTAAGTATAGGTATTTTCACGCATAGGAAGACTTAGGCCCAAGATTCAAAAGCCTTGGACCAAGATAAAAAATCTTTGCCAATAAAATACACAGGTCCGCATCTGGTCCGCGATGTGGACCTATCACGGAGCCAAATTTTACACTGGTATGCAATGGCTACGCGTCGTGGTACCATCGCGGATCGCCACTGTTTTGCGTAAGCTTGGGAAAATCAAATTTCTCTACGGTTGCTCTAAAATTGGGGTTAGACTCATCTCCCACTCAATTTTTCCCCCCGATCAAGAATATGAGGCTGAAATTTTGATATCACGCACGGATTCGGAGATATATGGAAATTTATGATTTCGGGCACTTCCAAGGTAAATTTTCGCGCACTTTTCAGGGTCGTTCAGAAACAATGTTAAAGAAGAATTTCTCGCCCTAGTACAAGGCCTCTGACTAACAAAACTACCTAACCTAGTACCTCTAGAAATTAATGTGGACTACAACAATGTTATCTTTTTTATCAATAATGCTAACACTAAGTCCTGGAACATTATATATGATTGCAAGGATATTCTTCATCAATTGGGGAAACCCCTCCGCCCCCTATTAGCTGCAGTTATCGTGAAGCAAATAGCTTAAGATGCGCTTGCCAAGGATGCCGATGCAGCTATGTACATTCCTAATCCTATAACTATTCTTGAAGTTCCACTGTTGTTTGTTAGGGAAAGGATCAAAATAGACAAAAATGAACTCTTTTTACAAGATTAAAGCAATGTCCAACATGTAATACTATTGCCGTGCTAGCCGTACAAAGTTTTTGCAACAATAGTTTAAACCCTCCTCCTATGAAATGTACTAGTAGGACAAGCGATCTGCAATTATTTTGTAATGATGCATGTTAACTATTAATATAATATCTTCCATTTTACCAAAAAATAAAGATAGGTTAAAAGTAAGGTTTTGTTGATTCAATATTTTTCCTTTGATATATAGGAAACAACTTCTCAATCCACAAGGTTCTTTTATGTCATTTTCAGTTTAGATTGAATCATAACCAAAAACAAAAACTCGTCAAACAGAAAAAAAAAAATTAGTAAAATGAAGAAGGCAGAAACTTTCTACATAAATATGACAGGAGGTATATATAAGAGAAATGATTTAACATCAGAAATCTTTTGGCTGATCTAGAATCATCATCTTGGTATAGTATTGATGTGTTAAAAACACCTATAAACTTGGCACGAATTATTAGTTTCATCCTCAAATTATTGATAGTGGTAAAAACACCCATCTACTTGACTAATTGAACTTAAATACATCCCTAATCTTGTAACAAGAGTAAAATATACCCCTAAATTGTTGCAAAGGTAAGGGGTATTTTTTACACTTATGATAGTTCAGGGATACATTTTTGTTTAGTTAGTCAAGAAAAGGAATATTTTTAAGACTATTAATAATTTAGGGCTTAATTAATAACTTGCGCCAAGTTTAGAGGTGTTTTTAATAGTTTTCTCATTTTACGTATAAAGAGAAAGAAAAAAGAAGAATGATTTATATAGACACTTTTCGAAAAAAAATTATGAAACAAAGGAGAGAGAGAGAGAGTGATTTGTATGTGCTAAGTTCAAGATTTTCTTTTACGAAGAGAAGAATGAAGTAAAGAAGAAAGATTTTTTTTTTATGAAAAGGAAAATGAGGGAACCTAGAAGGGAATGGTAGAATGGTTTATATAGTCTAATCTTAAGGGAGATTTGTGGGTTGTTTAGAAATATATATATATATATAAAAATAATTTATAATTAGTGGCATTTTAATATTACGTAGAGAGTGGTATACATACGCGTACCTTTTAGCTCTTGGAAAATTCCACGACAAACTGTCTTCTTCTATTTTACAATGGGTCACACCCACCGGCCACCCCTCTCATAAAAAATAAAGCTAAAATCTCTTTTCTTTTGGCTATTTGTCCTTTTTGTTCTTTGAAAAATAATTTAAAATGTCCTTAAACTAATTACATAAAGTTAAATAAAAATAACATTTGTTAGTAATGTAATCTAAAATACTAGTTACTTATTTGAGCCAGGAAATACTCTTTTTTTTTTTAAGGAACATGTTATTTTTGTTTTTAAACACCTTTTTTAATCTAAAAAGAATATTATGAAAAATCTAAAAATGCAATAAGGGATTTGTTTAAAAAGTCCAAAAATAACTTTATTGTTGCGTTGATCACGTATATATCTCAACTAGTTTTAGTGTACGTGCAATGCACGTGTGTGTCACATCAATATTATTATATTGAATATTGTAAATATTTAAAAATATATTATTTTAATTATTCATCTGATGTTCAAAATCCCCACTGAAGTCCAACTAGTTCAAATTCAGATTTGACTGAGTTAAATGCTGGAAAACAAGTTGACAGAGGATTCTGATTTATCACCAATCCATCACTGGATTTGGAAGATGATTCGATTCGCTGCTCTTATCAGGATTATTAACATTACTAACATCCAAAGGATTAGCATTTTTGTGGTTATCCTCATTTGTGAGCGGAAAATTAGTTTTGGCTTTAGGACCGCGATACTTTCTAGCTGCCATATTAAAAGCCCCTGCAGCTTTCTCTGACGTATCAAAGGTCTCAAGCTAGACATAGGTGGGAATTCTTATCTCATCTCCATACCTCTTCGATGACTGCTTCCTCACCCTCCTTATGATGCACCTCATTTGGGGGTACAGCTGTCACCATTACATCACTGTTTTTCTTCTTTGTCATTTTAAAATATAGAAATTTCTTTTCTTTTTTTTGTATATATAAAAGAGAAGACTGATTGAGTGAAAAATGAAGAGAGAGAGAGTGATGTTTATAGCCACCTGATCTCAATGAGAGTATATTTAAATGGATTTTAAAAAAAAAATCCTCATCAAAATAGTTAAAAGAAAAATCATTCCAACTTCATTTGACTACATGTTATTATATTTGGGTGATAATCTAATTTTCTTTAATTTACTCTTTTTTCAAAATAAAATGAAAAATATTTTCTTCCTTTGAACCAAACACACTCTTAATTAAGAAATATTTTATGTTTTATATTGATTGATGAAAAATGGCACATTCACATTTTATCAATGACTTTTCTAAATAAAATAGTGGAAATCATAAATTTGATTCCCAATTCATTATTCGTTAGGTTACATATAAATTTTGGGCTGATGTTTTATTTACCAAATGAAAAATAAAAATAAATATTTAATGAACTTATTTTCTAGAACAAACCAAAAAATATCTTTCTTCCTTTGGACCAAACACATTTGACTTTTTTAAACAATAGTAGAAAAAATAAATTCCATTCCAAACCCATTATTCATTAAGTTACACGTAAATATTTTGGGGTGATATTTTTTAATTTATTTAACAAATATAAAATAAGTAACGAGTATTTAATTAACTTATTTTTCAAAACAAACCAAAAATTATCTTTCTTTCCTTAGACCAGCACATTCTTATTTAAGCAATATTTTTATGTTTTATTCTGATACATGGAATGATATACTTATTATATCTTTTAGCACTTAAATGGTACTCCCTCCATCTCAGTACAACTGAATTTTTGGAGATTTTTCTAGTGTTCAAAATATTTGAATTGATCAAACTTCAAGATAAATGTTTTGAAATTTTTTCTAATACTACCCTTTCCTTTAATAAAATTAACTTTTTTAAAAAAAATTAAACTACACTGTTTACAAAGTCATTTATGATTTCACATTTAATTATTTTTATGAGTCTGATATTTTCAATAAAGGACAATTTATATTTCTACTTCACAAAATTCATTTTTTTTTAGTTTCAGCATATTATATACAAATTCAAAAGTGAAGCAAAAGATTAAATGTTTAAAATTTTGGCTCCATCTAAATTTTTGTTAAAGTTTTTAAGTAGAAATTTTTTAATTGAATCTTGAGTATGTATTGTATTAAATTTTCATTTGAAAAATTTGGCTCAAAGTACCAACAATTGAGTAGAAAAATAAAGCCAATTTAAATTTTAAGTAAAACAAAAACTTTAATGACTGGTTGTTAAATCTGATGTTGGAATTCAAATAGGTCTTCTTAATGTCACAACCCAAAGGGCCTAGATGTGACACAGCGCATGGGGAACCCGAAGGAACCCCAAGCAAGTCTCTTAACATATCATTACACATTCTTGGTCGTGGAAGCAATAAAATACAACAAAAAATGGTAAATAGGGGCAAGTGGGGCTAAGGGACAACTTCCATAATATCAACATCAAAAGTCAAGAGAGAGTCAAGCTCATAGCATATTATATAACATGTCCAACAACAGTTCTACTACAAAAATAAAAGTGGGGGCCAAGACAAGTAACCGGGCTCACCCTCATAGTCAATACATAAGTAAAAGAAAGATAGTCTTAGGACATAGTATAAGATTATAAACATCGTCCTTGGAATGAAGGACTCACCAACAAGCTTAGGAGAAATCGTACTAGCCACGTGGAGGAGGATGCTTAAGTGGGGGCTCCGGTTCTTATATGGTGATATCATGTAGGCATAGAGTATGCATTAGTACATTTGAATGTACTAAATACGTAGGATTCAATGGAACAAGTGATAAGAACCATAAACAAAATGCATAACATAGGCAATGAATAAGTTTATAGCAATATGACATGTATGAATGATGCTTGAAGTAAAATCATGCTTATATATAGAACATAATACAAATGTACGGAGTGACTACTATTAGTGCAATCCAAGGCCTACCACCTCCTTAGAGAGGCGCATGAGCTACAAACCCCTTCATGAGGTTGATGACGTACAAATCCCCCAACAAGGTTGATAAGGTACAAACTCTTTCATAAGGTTGATGAGGTACAAACCCCCCAACAAAGTTGATGAGGTACAAAACCCCAAGAAGATTATCAAGGTACAAACCCCCCGATAAGTTGCACGGGCCTGCCACCTCTCGAGTGAGGCGATCGAGGTACAAACCCCTCAACATGGCTACCCGGTTTTACAACCTCCCGTGTTAGGCTTGGTCATCCCAACATTATAGAGATAATATCATATACATACATTCCTTTCATCATCATAAAGTCATTCAAATCATAAGACATGCATTGTACTTTCAGTTCCTCAAGAAATTATAACCGGACATTTTATCAAATACTTGGCAGGTGTATAGTGCTAGTGTAAAATCATGCAATTAAAGAGTGAAATCATGCTAGAAAATTCAGTGTAAAACCATCAATAACTACTTGGTAATACCCTTAAGCAATATACATCAAAATCCTTCATCAAATCTCATATTAGATCTTAGATTCATAGCTCAAAACATGCTAAAATAGTCACAATTTCATAACCTCAACATAGTATACAGTGAAATTCATAATAAGTAAGATCCATTTCGCACTAAATTTGATCCCTTGATCAAGAATATGAAGTTGGATTTTCGATATCGCGCACAGATTTTGAGATATATGGAAATTACAATTCCGGGCTCATTTTTAGGCACTTTTTCGGGTCGTTTCAATATCTCTCCCTTAGGAACATTCGTCCCCGAATGTCAAAGAAACGTATATGAGAGACACAAACATGACAATTTCATCCCACATAAAAATTCAATAATGCACTTAAACATCATTTTAAAAATCTCATTTTAAGTGTAAAATCATCATGAACTTGTCAATTTAAACATGAATGTATGGAATGACATAGGGGTTGAAACATAAGACTTGGAATTATATAAGGACTTGATGTGATATCATAAGCTTGAATGGAATGAAAGAGATATGGATATTGCATTTCATGCCCACTCCAACTTCCCAAAAGACACTCTCGACTTGACGATCCTTCCAATGGGCCTTGACGAACACTACACCCTCACAAATCAACCTTTACTCATATCTACCGCACTTCTCCATCGGACCTCCTCATAAGTCAACTCATCCTCCACAAAGTCTACAATGCCAAGAGTCCTATAACACTTGAATCACCAATACACTTCCTCAATCCTAGAAACATGAAGACCAGGATGAACCGTATCCTTATCCAAAGGCACTTCCTATTCGTATGCAACCTCACTAATCTTCCCCAACACCCTATGAAGACTCACAAACCATGAACGCAATTCCCTTCTTACTAGGGAAAACCACACCCTATATGAGTGAAACCTCCAAATAGACCCAATCATCGACTTGGAATTCTAGCTCTCTTCTTCTCACTTCGACATAGGACTTTTGACGAATTTGGCCTGTTTCCAACCTTTCCCTAAACAACCTTACCTTCTCCATAGCATCCATAACCAGATTCAGACCCTATAAACCCATCTCTCCCACTTCAAATTGCCCAACTTGTGATCTACAATGTCTACCATAAAGAGCCTCAAAAGGAGCCATACTGATGCTAGAATGACAGGTATTGTTATGGGAAAACTCAATCAATGGAAGATGATCATCCCAACTATCCTTGAACTCTGAAAATGCAAGCCCTACACATATCCTCAAGTGTTTGGATGGTTCTTTCGGCTTGGCCATCCGTTGAGGGTGAAAGGCCATACTAAGTTTAACCCTTGTACCAAGACCTCTTTAGAAGGAACATCTAAAATGTGAAGTGAATTGAGCACCACGATCCAATATGATAAATAAGGACACCCCATATAATCTCGCCAACTCATGAATATATAATCTAGCATAATCTTTAGTCTCATGTGTGGTTTTAACCGATAGTAAATAAGCTAATTTTGTCATCCTATCAACCACAATCCAAATGGAATCAAAATCCCTTCTAGTCTTGGGCAACCCAACCACAAAATCCATATTAATTTCCTCCCACTTCCAAGTGGAAATCTCTATCTCTTGTGCTAGGCCAACTGACCTTTGGTGTTCGTCTTTGACTTGTTGACAACTATGACAACCGAAAACAATTTGGCAATGTCCCTGTTCATGCCTCCCTACCAATACACATCTGTTAAATCTCTATACGTTTGGTAAAATCGGGGTGAATAGATAAGAAGAATTATGGGGCTCAACAAGGATCCTTTCTCTCAAGCCATCAACACAAGGCACACATAACCTACCTTGGTACCTAAGGGCACCATCTCCCCCTTAGGAAAAAACCTCCACCTTGCCCTCTTTCATCAAGGCCTTCAATTCTAACAAGGAGGAATCAAGATTTTGCTTTTTTTCTACCTCATCACCAAGGAAGACTTTCAACCATCAACAGCCACAATGCCACCATTACCAACCACTTCCAACCTAACTCCCAATCTAGCCAACCGATGGACCTCCCTAGCCACGTCCTTATTGCCACCATCAACATACGCTAGGTTACCCATAGGCACCCTACTTAGAGCACATCACACCCTTAGCCTTATTGGGGTAAAAAGATGTACACTCATATCATAGTCCTCAAGAAGTTCTAACCACCTTCTTGTTACCCTCAAATCACACCTATCAAATTTAGCAAACAACATCTCACCCCCCAAGACTTGCAACACTACCTAAATGGTTCACAGCTCTACATAATTTAATGCTCCACCAGTAGAGGTCACCACAAACATGCCAAGGTAGGGTTTTAAGACACCATTCATGAAACTCATAAACATAGCCAGTGCATAAGCCAACCAAACAACTCCACCACTACTCAAATGCTCACTACTAATCCAATAGGACACCTAGGGATTTCACCTACCCTCATCCTCACTTGGGGACAAATCCTGGACCAAAATCAATCTTAAAGAAGCGTCTAGCCCATTGTAGTTGACCAAATGGATCATCCATCCTTGACCATCATATCTCAACCTTATGGGCCTTACACTCATTGGAAGCATGATATGCAAGTAGCTAAACCACCCCAAGGCCTCCAACTCAAACTAATTCCTTGAAGCATCACAATACTCACAACCCCCTTCCAATCCTCCCGGTAAAGTCAAGATAGGAGCGGACACAAGCTTAACCTCCAAGGTTTTAGAAACTCTATTCACACTGATTGGTCCACTCAAATGAGCCCTACTTGGGGTCAACTAAACCATATGAGAAGCAATAGAAAGAAACCTACTCACAACCTCCGCTAATAACCCACTAAGCCTAAGAAGATCCTAATATGCGATGAATGCAAAGGTCTATGCCAATCTCTAATCACCTTCGTCTTATTAGGGTCCACCTTAATACAATCACCCAGCACTAAAAGACCTAGGAAGGCCACCTCTCACAACCAAACTCACATTCCTCCTACTTAGCATACAACTCCATCCCCCAAACTTTGTAGTATACCCTCAAATGACTTACATGCACCCCCTCACTTCCGGAGGCAAACCAACCTATCATCACCCAAGCCATCATAAACATAATAAGGTAGGGACTTATAATCATGAGACTTATAGACATATTTGGTGCACTAGCCAAACCAAAAGATACTACCCCAAATCAATAATATTGGAAAGGACATTCAAGAGCTCATCTACCACCCAAAATAATTCGAATAGAAATAACTTAGGTTCAACACCCCTAGCCCCCACAAGACAAAGGATACAACCCTTAGAGATCAAGCATACTATAGTACAAGAAATGGATCCACCTCTTTTGCCACCACCTGGCAACCTCCCACTCAAGGATGGGTTCATTAAAGAGTTAGATTCTAACTCCACGGGCCCTACAATCAAAGGAAACACAACATTTATGCAACTAATTCATCCCAAGTATGGCATCAAAATCCACCACACCAAACCCAATAAGTTACAAGTCAAGACCTAATGCAAGATGAACACGGAACAGTACCTATGAACACTCTTGGCAACAACATACTCAACAAAGAGTTAGACACCAAAGGTTCACATAACAACTCCGGACACACAAGGATTCCAATAGCAACCCAAAAGGAATAATGAAAGAATTAATAGCACACCAGACCTATCAATGTATGCATATCAAAGTCAAAGGAAACTTCAACATACCGGTAGCAATATCGAGCGCCTCATCCCCTCATTGAGCCTCTTGATCAACATCACCACCTTTACCCTTATCTTGAGCATAAGGGCAATCCAGAATTTTGTGGCCCATCTCACCACACCCAAAGCATGTTTTCCCCCACCCATCTTTGTATTTAGTTTCAGGAGTGATAATAACAGATTTATTGGTGCCCTGTATAACAATAAAGCT
>JAABOM020060191.1:0-12094 GCA_011800125.2 Solanum clarkiae
TATATATACATAAATTCATTAAAAACTAAAGATAAACATTCGAATAAAAGTAAAATTGACATCTAACATAAACATAATTAAAACACAACCAAAAACCACATAAAAATAGATTGCCTAAAAAGAGAACAAAGTATCCAAAATGTCAAGATAAAATTGGGGTCAAAAGAAGACAAACATATTGGTGCTCATGCACCAGTCTTCGTCTGATCAGTGGGGTCCTGAGACTTGCTCTCCTCCTCTGCTGCAGTGCCAAAAGTACCCTCTGGAAGGGAATGTGCTATGCTCTCTCTCTCTCTCTCTACATAGCCGCCAACATAATTGACTCCTGTACGACCTCAACTGGTATGGTATCCCCCTCCTGTCTCAGCTTCTTCGGGGCCGGCTTTGGGTCAGTATGCTCAAGAGGCCTTGTCTCTCGGGTGTCTGAACAGTCGACGAGCCAATTAAAAGCATCATCACCTCCTTGTGCTACCTCCGGGGCTGGAATGAGGGCTGCCAATAGCTGCAATAAATAAGCCTTGAACCTGGTCATCTCATCCATCAGCGCAGTCGTGTCAACAGGCCTAGCACCCTCGAGCCTCTTCTGGACTCTAGCCTCAAAGGCATCAACCCATGCATCAACTGCTCGGACTCTATCATCAACTAACTCATGTGAAAATGCCTTCATCCTCTCGTCGGAGTCCTGAATAATCTGATCAATCAATGGCCAGACCCGTGCTGACAGCTCACGAGGCCTTCCATCTGCTATAGTAACCCTAAGCAATAAAGCTTGAAATGCAATAGTAGAGAAGAGAGGGTTAACCTGTAAAGAAGGAGCTGCTGGTGCTGCAGTGCTGGATGAAGGTTTCGACTTGATCTTAGCTATAGGTGTGGGCTCTTTAGTGGCCAGAGTAGCCCCTGTAGTAGTAGGAGATGGAGCTGGGACCCAAGTATCTATGGGGAAAGTCTTTAGGATAGGAGGAGTTAGGTGTGGTAAGGCCACTAGGTTCTCATTAGCCTTTATCAGGCAGGGATCCATTGTACGTGTAGCCTCCACGTGAGGGTCCTAGTGGGGGTCGATGGAAACACCTGCTACACTCTATAGTCAAAGAATAAGAACTGGAAATGGCAGTGAGGTATTCGTCCAAGCTGTAGCCTCATAGATTTGCTCTGATATAATTCGGGCCCAGTCGATAGAATAACCAACTAGGATGCTGGCCAATAATATAGCCCTCTCAAAGGTGATCATATTATCTGTGAAAGTTGGCCCAATATGCCAGCGGATAATGGACCACCAAAACTTGTCCTGGAATGACAGGTGTGCCTTTATAATCAAGTCCGCATAGTTTGTGATCAATGTAGGCTCCACACTCGGATCACAGATCTTACTCACAATCCACCGTAACAACTCTATCTTGACCCCAACATCCTTCCCAGTAACTGCTCTTCTTATTTTATCGATCCGACTATCATACTCAGTGGTCGACTGAGGTGCTCTACAGGTGGGCCTAAATTGTACTCGGTGGATTGTCTTCTCCGAGATATTAACCTTTCTTCCCTTTTCAGTCACTACTCACAGCCATGGCTGCTCGATTGGCTTCTTGTTCTTTGGCATCCCCCGGTGAAGAGTAGCTAGAAAAGCTGCATAGAACTCTCAGACTATGTATGGTGAATATTTACCTTGCTGCTGCGTAGTCCAATGGAGCCCGTGCTCGTCCAATCCCGCATCCAAGTCAGGTAATCTATCTAACCCTTTTGTGCTCAACCTGGATTCCTCGTGAAATCGTCGGACTAGCTTGCCATGCCCCTTATCTTCTATCCCCTAGTCGTAGATCTCTTTCATGCCTGCAACACACCATCTGGGGTTGGCTGGGGGTTTAGACTGGGCCTTCTCTTGTTCAGACTGAGAAGTTCTCTCGGACTCTGACTCGAAGCCAAAATGTGTAGGAGCCATCTGCGGTGAACTACTCCCCGGGTCATTTTTCTCCCGTTCTTGTACCTCCTCTTAAGATTGGGAGGAACTTGTAACTTCCATAGGCTCCCAAGTTGTACGGGCTTGGGTTTGAGGAAAATTGGCAAAAGGGTCAATCCTGACCCTATGGACTCCAATTGAACCCTCGGACCTCTCAATATTGGAAGACTCATCCACTAGTCTCTGCCTGAACATTTGGATAGCCCTCTTGTATTTGGGTTGCATGATATCTGCAACACAACCAACAATCCATATGAGCATTAAGAAAAATTACTTAACACACAACAAAAAGGGAAAAATAAGAACTGATGCAACTGCAAGTGTGCAAGTATGAGTGCATTTACAACTCGTTAGGTTGACCTACGAGTTGCGTACTTGCCTGGTAGAACCAGTTGTGCCTTTAACAATGCTTTCTAATCACAGATATGAGACACAATTACGACTCATAGGATGGCCTACGATTCATAGTCCTAGTCTCGTACCTAGTTCCAGAAACATTTTCAAAACTCAGCAAAGTCTATGAGACCCTCACTACGAGTCGTACCAGGTACTATGAGTCATATGTGAGTATCGTATGAGAAGTGTGAAGGAATTACAAGTGATTGATGCTTGCTATGAGGGACCACTACAACTCGTATCGGAACTTATGAGTGATAAGAGTGCCTTGTAACTGAGCACAAAGCTACTTGCAATGCCTACTCATTTCTCACTCAAGGAACAAATTCATCAACAAATCTCAATATATTTAAATAAGAGGGAGCAAAGCAAGATTAAACGACAAATATTCAACTCCAAACTAACATTGGCAAATCAAAACGACCAATAACCCTAGGAGTTGAGATCAATTTTACAATTTGTCAAGCATACCAAACATAGAACACATTCCAAACCAACACTTGGCAATCATATCATATTCCAAAGGAGTGTCATCACCATTCACAATGATTCAATCACAACTCACATGTTCAAACACAAGCAATCACACCCATACTATCTAAATTTTAACTCCGGTAACCATTCTAACCCTATGTGAACAACATTAATGCGACTCAAATAAAAAATTTATCAATTTCATACTCATAACCATCCATTCCAAACTCTTAACAAGGCTCAATTCACAATTCAATCATTTTGAAAACCAATAAACCCTAAATTACAAGCTTAGCTCAACAAAGCAACGCATGGCATATTCAAGCATGATCAAACTAAATCTATACTCATGTAGGGAACAAGCTTATCAATGATAATTGAAAAATGAAATCGGAAAGCTTACCAATTAAGTTGAAAGGTCAACCAAAAGAAGGAGAGACGACTTTCGCTGTTAAAACCTAGAATTTGGTACCTTTGCCGGAATCTTCATTGGAAAATAACATGGGTAGACAGAAATTTTGGTCGAAAATGGATTTACGGGATGGGAAATGGTTTTCCATCGTGTTTAGGGTTAGAAAATGGGTGAATTTAGGTCAAAAGTTATTTTGAGCCCTATTGATAACAAACCTGATTAGGTTTTAAAATGCCTCAGATCGGTGCTATGAGACCCCGACTACGAGTCATAGGTCATCCTACGGCTCGTAGGTCCCAATCTCGTACCTGATCCAACACTTAGCAAATATTCAGAAATCATACTTGGGCATTTTGAAACCCTCTTACGACTTGTAGGACATCCTACGAATCGTAATATTGTATTGTATTGTATGTAGAAACTTCAAATATGTACTATTTCACATGACTACGAGTCGTAGAGAAGACTAGGACTCGTAGGCCTGCTCATAGGAGCTTCTCCTAGTCTAATTTTTTTCCAGATCTTCAGCTCTTCCATTTTTTACCTGCAAACCAACTCTCAAAGTATAGAAATCCTTAAAATTATTACAATTGCATCATTGTCTCTAAATTTAAAACAAACTACCACTACTACTCTAAGTCTCAAACAAATAAATAATTAGCAAAGTGCTTGGGTTGCCTCTCAAGAAGTGCCTTATTTAACGTCGTGGCTCGACTTTGTCATTTTCTTTTGTCAACTATCATCAAGGGTATACACCTTGCTCTTGCATTTATCTGGGTGTTTCATGGATTGACAGATATTGAACACAATTTCTGCATCATTAACCCTGAATCGCAGCTGACCTAAATTCATATCCACCGGTGCTCTACCAGTAGCCAGCAAAGGTCTCCCTAAAATGATGGGCACCTCAAAATCAACTTCGTAGTCAAGGATCACAAAGCCTGCCGGAAAGATGAATTTATCTACTTTAGCAAGCACATTTAAGAGGATTCCCTCCGGCTTTTTAATGGTTCGATCTACCTTAATAAACCTCATTCATGTTTGGGTAGGAGTACCAAGGCTAAGCTTTTTGAACACAGCAAGAGGCATTAAATTGATGCTTGCTCCTAAGTCACGTAATGCTCTTGTAAATTCAACATCGCCGATAGTGCAAGGTATGGTGAATGCCCCGGGGTATTCCTATTTTTAAGAAAGACATTTAGTCATAATTGCACTACATTGTTAGAGTTTTTGTGAAAACTCTTGGTTTAAAACGCATTTCTTGGTGACTAAATCCTTCATATATTTAGCATATCCCGACATTTTCTCTAATACTTCTAGGAGAGGGATATTGATGAAGAGTTGCTTCAATATTGAGAGGAAGTGTTTCAATTTACCCTCCTCTTCCTTCATTTTGAGCCTTTGAGGGAACGGAGGAGGAGGTTTTGGAATGGATTTCACTTTGTCATGCTCCCTTATCTTTCCTTGTTGCATCCCAACACCCTTCAGATCTTCTCCCTCAACTTCAAATTCACTATCAAGACCCTTCTCGATAACTTCATCCACCATAACCGGCATAGGGGGATCTATTGTTCTCTTCCACTCCTTGTCATCACTGCCATGCAATGTCCTTCATTTTTTGGATTCTGAAATATATTGCATGGTAGGGTGCCCTTTTGATATTGGTTCAATTGTGAAGACACTTGCCCAAACTTTTTTTCAAGTTGGTTGATTTCCACTGAATGAGACTCTATCTTTTAATTAATACTAGAGATATCTGCTTTTGTTCCCTTGAGAGTCTCATCTTAATGGTCCGCACACTTTAATAACTTTTCAAATATATCTTCGATCCTAGAATTGCTTGATCCGGCATCACAATTGTGTGGTGGCACATAAGGACCGCTTTTGTAGCCTTCTCTTCTCCCCTATTCTGTGTCTGACACTCTTTCTCTTTCATAGTATCCAGCCCTATTATCTCTGTATGCCCCTTCTCGAGTGAAGTTCTGACCTTGATTCATGGAACCTTGCCTCCAATAATCCAAGTTGGATCCTTGGGGGTTGTTCCGGAAACTCGTCGCTTGGTTGCTTACATAACAAGCATACTCATCATAGAATTGATCATCATATACACGATTAAACGGGGGTTGGTGAGCTATTATCTTCACGCTGACTTGGTTTTGCTTCAAAGCCAAATCCATGCTCGTATGGATTTGAGCAAGTTGCTTCATAATCTCTTCATTCACTTTCGCCTGCTCACTATTTGTGGTAACCACACAAGAACTCTTTGTATTACCACACTTACTCTGACCCCATGCTTTGTTGGTCTTCACCACTTGCTCCATTCTTTTTGCC
The DNA here is from genome assembly GCA_011800125.2 of Solanum clarkiae. Classification (NCBI taxonomy): domain Eukaryota; kingdom Viridiplantae; phylum Streptophyta; class Magnoliopsida; order Solanales; family Solanaceae; genus Solanum; species Solanum clarkiae. Next base: position 5,565 of record JAABOM020060191.1, read on the forward strand.
ACTAACTTAAAATGATTGATCAAGAAAAACACCTCCCATGATCGTGCTGGCACATGCTTTGCTATTATCACCAAGTGCTCTATAAAAGATCTTGACCGAAGTATCATCAACAATCTTATGATCAGGGACCATTCTCAAGCATTTGGGGAAACTCTCCCATGTAGTGCTAAGAGAGTCTCCAGACTATTTCTTGAAGTTACTAATTTGGTCCTTATGCTTCAGCTTCTTCGACACTGGGAAATATCTTTCTAGGAACACCCTCTGTAGCTCAGCTCAACTTGTGATGGTAACTGGAGGGAGTTCAGACAACCATATTGCTGCATTTCCAGTTAGTGACAATGAGAGCACCCTCAATCCGACATCATTAATAGAAATATTTTGTGTCCCCATGACACTTTTGTACACGAATACGACATTTTGGAGATGATGGTGGGGATCCTCTAGCACTAACCCAGTGAATAGGCCACAATTTTGGAGTATATGGAGCAATACACTTAATACCATAAACGTAGCATCTTCCAGTAGAGGGGCAGTACTATAGAACTAGTAACATCCATCGCCATAAGGTTTAGTCAGTATTGATTCCAGCCGTAGGCATTTGCATTGAAGTCTCTGAGCTATGGCCAGTTAACCCTTGGTGGTGGATTCTCATCTCTTCTTAAGTTTTCCTCGTTCATATGCATATTCTCCTCAACTTCAATGTCCTCACATACTCGAGCAATCCTTCTTGGTAGTCGATGGATCTCCAAATTTAGGGGAGCTACGGAATTGCCTTAGCTCCATGTGTTGGGCATACAACCTAGTATACCCTGCAAAAGAAATCAAACAGCAAAAACAAAACAAAAGTAAAGTACAAGAGACTCTAAAAACTAACACTAGAATTAACTAATAGTGAAATCAAATCAAACCTAGCTATATTCCCTAACAACGGAGCCATAATTTTGATGATGGTCATGCTCTAATAAGAAAGTGGTCGCTATCAGTAATAACCTAACCGAGGTTGGAGTCGAATCCATAGGGAATACAGGACTTGACTATAGGATTTCACTACTAATCATTCCTAGTATCTATAACTGCAATCTCTAGAGGGGGGGTTTGTGATTCAAAAATAACATAAAATAAATGCTAACTAGATTATGGGAAAATGCTCAATTTTGGGAACAACATGGGAATTGTGTTTCCCATGGTTTGTTGACTCAATTACCCTAGATAACATAATTATGATTAGTGAATTGCATGCAGGATGGTAACTTAGGTTTTTCTAGCCCTTTTGTGAAGATGAAGGTCAAATTTCACCATGGTGGTTGGTCAGCTACCATGGCGTGCCAACTAACCGTTACATATTTTCCCAGTCAACCTCTCGTTGGTCAGGTTTGGTCAATTAGACAAGAAAACATCAACTGAATGCTGTTATCTGCTTCCCTTTTCCTATTCATCACTATCTTAGTCAGGATCGTGATAGCAGGCAGGGTTTGGTGTTGGCCACCACAAAACAACATTAATCATGAAGGAAAATAGACAATACATGCAAAACTCCAATCATAAATATACACAAAACCTAGGTCATCTCAAGTCAACTACCCATGGTTCCCACAACTCCAAGTTATGGATGCTTAGCTACTCATGGATAAAGCAAAACCCACAAAAATGCAAATAAGAGATATAGTTGATAGTTTCACCAATAACAATGAAGGAAAATAGGGACCACAAGTTGCAAACCCACAAGCTTGGTTGATCAACAATGCATACAAAAGCAAGATTTGCAATTTCCCTAAATGAGTCTTTAAAGAAGGAAACAAAATTAACTACTCTAAAACCTAAGAAAAGCTTCAAAATTATCTTGGAGTAGTGTCTCTGGTCGAACTCTCTGAAAATATCCTAACTTAAACTTTCTATAGTGTATGCAGAATAACCCTAAAATTTATGTAGAAAAGATAGCTGGCATCTAATAAGTTTTGTAGTTACGACTCATAGGAGAACCTACAAGTCGTAGTAGCGGTCTCGTATCAAGATCTTGACATCTTAGACTAAACTGGTACGACCCATAGGTACGAGTCGTTGCTTGGGCTATGACTCATATGTTGATCTCACTGTCTTGGTCTTCAGTTTTTGGTCCAACATTGTGGCTCTCTAATTCTAACTATGAGTCTACCTGTACAAGTTGTAGAGTGTCTTACGACTCATGGGCTCGGCTCGTAGGAGTAATCTTCACTTGGCAAATATCTAATTTTTGGTCTCTAATTCCTGCTATGACATAACCTACGACTCGTAGGTGGGCTCATACGGCCTATGCTTCAGTAAAATCATCAACTTTTCTTCAAAATCATACCAACCTAACTTTTCTGTAGGATTAACATAAAAACACATCAAAACACTTAAAATACACTTTAAGAACTCACAAATTCCTTTGCTTTAGGCTCCAAATATGCTATATTTTGACAACACATCAAATGTCCCTTTATGTTATTTTGATTTGGAGTAGTGTCTTTTGGTTTGACTAGTACACTAGTGTTGCCTATAGGTATCACGATTAATCTCTTTAGTCCCTACTTTAATAGTTTTATGGTTGTTTTGGTGATGATATGATGGTTCGTTTCCCTAATGAGGTGTATATGAGTCATTTGAGGGTAGTAAGACAAAATTCAAGGAAGAAAGTTGGATGTCAAATAGGAGAAGTGAGAGTTCGGTTGTAAGAGGTAGCCTTTCTAGGTCGTCTGGTGCCAGGTGATGGTATTAAAGTGGATCCTAGTAAGACGAATGTGATTATTGATTTCCCTATACCTTAGAATCCATCGAATATTAGGAGTTTCTAATTGGGCTTCGCGGGCTAAGACCGGAGGTTCTGAATAGGCTATCTTCTATTACTTCTTCTACGACTTGGTTGACCCTAAGTAAGGCCAATGTTGTCACTGGCGTTTTCAGTAGGGTGACTGGATAGGTACAGGAGTTGCTATTTCTTGTGTTATTCCTTTGATCTAGTAGGATTCATGTGTGTTTCCCGAATGCTTGTGTTAGTCTGTAGTTTCTAGAAGGGATCTATAAGGGTTGCCCTACGTTATCGTTGCATAGAGTCATGTCTTGTGATCTCGGTTGGACTTAGTTTGAGGTGTTGGAGGTCATAGGGTAGCTTGGCCTACTTGCATAACATGCTTCCAATAATGTAAAACCCACAAGGTTGTAATATGATGGTTGAGGATGGTCGATCTATTCAGTTGACTACAATGGGTTAGACACTTCTCGAAGATTGATCTTTGGTACGGGTTTTGTCTACAAGTGAGGATGATGACAGGTGATATCTCTAAGTGTCTTTTCGGACTAGGAGTGAGTATTATTAGTATTGATGAAGTTGTTATGTTGACTTATGCACTGGTGGTGTTTGTGGGTTCTTGAATAGGGTCTCAAAACACTACCTTGATATGTTTGTGGTGGTCTCTAGTGATGAGGTATTGATTTGTTTAGAGCTTGTGAATCATTTGGGGGTAGTGTTGCAAGTCTTGGAGGATGAGAGATTGTTTGCTAAATATGATAGGTGTGCATTGTGGATAGCAAGGTGGTTAAAATTCTTTATGGATTATGAAATGAATGTGCATTATTTTCCCCGGTAAGGCTAATGTTACGGTCGGTGCTCTGGGTAGCCTAGCGTGTGTTGTTGATAGTGGTAGAGAGGAGACCAGTGGGGTCCATCAAATGGTTAGATTGGAAGTTAGGCTGAGGGAAGTTGAGCATGGTGGTGTAGCGTTCTTGATGGTTCCAAATCTTCTTAGGTTAAGAGGTCTAGATTAGGCAAGGCCTTGGTTTTGCCTTATTAGAGTTGGAAGTTTTGGGTGAAAAGATGATAGAGTGGAAGTTGTCTCCTAAGGGGTAGATGGTGGTTATGATACCAAGTGGATTAGGTGTATTTATGATTGGCAATTGAGTTAAGGGTTGTGAGTCCGTATAGGGTGTAGAGGGAGGTTGGTAGGTTGCATAAGTTTGGGAATTTCCTATGGTAGGGTATGGTTTATCCGATTTGTCATGCTTCTAGTTTGAGGGATTGTGTTGGTGACTCTAGTGCTATAGAACTCTTTGAAGTTGTGGGTCAGAAGGAGGATATGTTGGCTTAGAAGGAGGTTCCGGAGGAGATGTTGGATAGATGAGTGGAGAAGTTGATTAATGATGATGTGGTGTTCATTAAGGCCCTCTTGAAAGGATCATCAAGTCAAGGGTGTCTCCAAGGAAACCGAAGCGGTCTTATGGGAGTAATATTCATACCTCATTCACTCTAATCAATCCTAAGATAGTGACTAAGTCCTTCGTGTGATTCCAAGTCCTATGTTTCAGCCCCTATGTCATTCATATGCATTCATGTTTAAGTTGGCAAGTGAATGATGATTTTACACTTATGTTGAGATTTTGAAAATGGTGTTGTAAATGTCATATTGCATTCTTGTTGTGGCTGATTTTTTGTGATCGCTCTTGTCTGGTACGCTTCTTTTACATTTGGGGAATAATGTTTCCAAGGGGAAGATATTGAAACGACCCCAAAAAGTGCCCGAATATGTACCTCAAAAGTGACTGGAATCGTAATTTTCATGTATCTAAAAATCCATTCATTATTTGGAAAATCCAACTTTATATTCTTGTTCATGGGGCAAAATTGAGTGGGAAATAGATCTGAACTGAATTTTAGAGCAACCATATCAAAATTCGAAAGTCACAAAATATGCGATTTAGGAGGGTCAATTTAAAGGCGCATATCTCTTTGCACACAAAGAATTGGACGGACCATAACCTGCCGAATTAAAGATCTTTGAATTAGCTTTCCAATGCACTTGGTTTTACCTAATTCCGAGTTTGGATGAAGAATTTATGCTCATTTTTGTAAAACTTGTATGTGCAGAAATGCAAATTCCAGTGAGTAATCCACGTCGCGGGATGTTATTCTGGTTCTATTTTTTTTCGACTTCGGTCCAATACTTTCAAGTCTTCGGCCTAAGGGTTCCCATACTTGAAAGTACCTATACTTAGCCTTATTTCACCCTCATATCATCCTAAACATTCCCCAATACTCACTCAAACACTTAGACTACTATTTCTCTTAAGATTCGAGTCCCAAAACCCTCATCCAGATCTAAGGATTTCCTTCAAGCTTCAAGTCTCCATTAAAACCTTCTTTAAGAAATTATCCAATGCTAAGGTATATGGGTTTCAATCATTGAGTCCTTTCACCCATGGTGCCCAATACTTTTTTCTTCTTAAATTGCATGATTTAAAGTTAATTTTATATGTGGGTTTTGCATATTGAAAAATTTACTGCACATGATTTGAGTTCATGAGAGTATGGTTGTTTAGCATGTTTTGAGCTCTAAATCTTGGATCTGCTATTTGATTTGATGAAGGATCCTGATGCATGTTGCTTGAGGGTGTTATAAAGTATCGATTAATGGTTTTACACGGGGATTTACTTGCATGTTTTCATTCTTGAATTGCATGGTTTTACACTAGCACTATACACCTTCCAAGTGTTTGATAAAATGTTTGGTTATCATTTCTTGAGGAATCAGAGGTCCAATGCACGTCTTATGAGTTGAAAGACTTCATGATGATTTTAAGATGTGTCTAATTCATGGAAATGTTGATGATGTTGTAAAGCTGGGTTTGAGCCCCTTCTTAACGATTTCACCTCTTGTGAGCCCCTTAATGTTGATGTTAATAGAAGGGTAAGGTTGATGAAGATCTATTCTTCTGATTGAAGTTGGACTCACCATTTGAGGTCAATGATTTTATGAGCTACTCGTGTCATGTCCTCTATATTGTTGCAAGTTATTAAAGCTATGATTATCTTATATATATATCATGGGATTAGATTAAGCAATGAGTGGACTTGAGGCGAGTCTCTAAGTCCCAAAACTGTGTGCCACCATAGGATGATGTTATGCCCTTACTATACTAGTGGATCCATCTAGTGAATTATCTTTAAAAATCCTTTCTAAAATTGAGTCATGTTCCCATAAGGAGGGTCGCTTCACACGAAATTGGGTCGTTTTCTCGTAAGTTGAAGTGCGGTCTTAAATCCTTTCTGAAATTGGGTCGAGCTCCTGTAAGGAAGGTTATTTCATATGAAAAGGGTCATGTTCCCTTAAGTTTGAAGTATGGTTTACCTTGGCAAATAGACCATCTTTTAACCGGTGAGGGATAATCATCGGGATTATAAGTCATAGCTCACTTGGTCTTATTCTATGTCGGTTGAGGTCTTTTCCCACACTGATGTATTGTGATCTATATCAGTTGAATAAATTATAAGCATGTTTTACTTATGTATTGATCATATATGCCATGTTGTTATGTTATGCATATTATTATGCATTTTGACTATGATGACTATCTTTTATTGCATTGCATTCTACATACTTAGTATGTTCAAACGTACTTACGCATACTCTTACTTACATGGTATCACAATTTAGGGATCGAAGCCCAAGTTTATCATCCTTCTCCTCCACGTAGCTATTACTATAGTTTCTCAAGCTAGTTTGTGATTGCTCCATTAA
>JAABOM020060192.1:0-12093 GCA_011800125.2 Solanum clarkiae
AAAAACTACCCAACTCATGATCTTGAGCTAGCAACAGTTGTATTTTCTTTGAAAATATGGCGCCACTATTTGTATGGGGTTCACGTTGACATATATACTAATCATAAGACTCTACAATACATATTTAAGCAGAAATACCTGAACTTAAGACATCGGAGATGGATACAACTCATAAAGGATTACGATATTGATATACTATACCATTCGGGGAAGGCAAATGTGGTAGCCGATTCTCTGAATCGTAAGGCAATCATAAATACTGGTGATCAAGTTGTGGTAAGTCAAGGAGTGGCTAAGGATTTATGTCAGATAGCTAGTTTGGGACTTCTCCTTCTTGAAAATCCAAAGGAAGGGGTTATTAAATTACATAATGTAGCGGTGTCTTCATTAGTAATGGAGGTGAAAGAAAAGCAGTTCGAGGATCCTGTTCTACATGACTTAAGGGCAAGGTGAGTCAAGGTACGATAAAGGGCTTTGACCTTACACAAAATGGAGTACTTTACTACCAAAATAGGTCATGTGTGCCTAATATTGATGGACTAAGAAAAAGGATAATGGAAGAAGCCTATAATTCCCAATATTCCATCCATCCAGGATCAATTAAGATGTACCATGACCTAAAGGGAATGTTTTGGTGGGGAGGCATGAAAAAGGACCTTGCAGAGTTTGTGGCTCAATGTCCAAATTGCCAATAAGTGAAAGTAGAACACCAAAAGTCAGGAGGTTATATACAGTGTATAGAGCTTCCAACATGGAAGTGGGATATGATCAATATGGATTTTCTTACCGATTTGCCTCGCCCATTTCAGAAGTTTGACTCCATATAGATAATAGTTGATAGACTCACAAAGTCAGCACACTTCTTACCAGTCAGGCTATACCTCGAAGAGATAGTTAGGCTACATGGAGTCCCAATCTCCATTATATCTGACCGAGGAGCTCAATTCACTGCAAAGTTTTGGAAGTCCTTCCAAAAGAGTTTAGGGACACAAATGAATTTGAGTACAACTTTCCATCCTCAGACAGACAGTCAAGCAGAATGTACCATTTAGAAACTTGAAGATATGTTGCGAGCTTGTGCATTGGACTTTAAAGGTAGTTGGGTGGACCACTTTCTACTTATTGAATTTGCCTATAATAACAGTTACCACTCAAATATCAAGATGGCACCTTATGAAACTTTGTATGGAAGAAAGTGTAGGTTGCCAATTGGATGGTTTAAAGTGGGTGAAACCACCTTGCTTCGGCCAGATCTAGTATAACAAGCCATTGAAGAAGTTAAGGTAATACAACAACAGCTAGAAACAGCCCAAAGTCATCACAAATCATATACGGATGCTAGAAGGAGAGGATTGGAATGTTCAATAGGGGATTAGGTATTTTTAAAGATGTCTCCAATGAAAGGGGTTATCAGATTTGGTAAGAAAGAAAAACTGAGCCCATGATACATAGGGCCATATCAAATTATTAAGAGGTTCGGGCAGGTTGTATATGAACTAGAGCTACCCCAAGAGTTTTCAATGATTCATCCAGTTTTTTATGTCTCAATGCTTCGAAAATGCATAGGTGACTCATCCCATATCATTTCTATTGAGGATGTGCAGATTACATTAGATCTCACCTATGAATAGGTACCTATTGCTATTCTAGATCGTCAAGTTGAGAAGCTAAGTAATAAAGAAATAGCTTCAGTAAAAGTATTTTGGACAAACCAGCAAGCCGAAGAAATAACACGGGAAGTCGAGGATGAGATGAAATAAAAATACCCTTACTTATTCGAAGCTAACAAGGAAGTTCAACATCAATAATTGGGAGGCTTAATAGGTACGTGTGTTTGAACGTTTATTACGTTGAACTTGGTTACGCTATGTAATTGTGCTAACACTCGAGGATAAATGTTCCGGGGGGGAGGATGTAATACCCCACATCTTACAGTACTAGTACTATGCAAATGAAACATGATATGGTTTGGTCAAATTAGCATCCATTTTTAAAAGTGCTTGAATTTCCAATTAAAGGGCAATATGTATGTCTAACGCTGAAGAGGGTCGAGTGTAAATAAGTTTTAAGTCAAATTAACGAGATCACGAACTTAAATGAAGTAAGAGAATTGAGGTGCTTGTAGGACTTAGGAAGATAGCAGGTGAGTCATCTACTTACTTAGCTTAAATTTGCTAGCTAAACGGAGACGAGGCTCGACTTCGAATTTGTCCAAGTCCGATTATGAATAAATCCCGTGTTAAGGATATAACTTTATCCCATATTTTAGCATCATAAATGGACTGCATTTTCAGTCCAACAAGGGTAATAAAAGGTCCCAAAAACACCACAACCCTCTTGGCTAATTGGGCCCAAACTAAGTGAAGAAGAATTTGGAAAATGGGCAGCCAAAGCCCATCAACTTTGAGACCCATTTGGGCCCAAGTGTAAGGGCCGAGCTGCTTCATAACTGGCTTATTAATAGGTCATAAAATGTGGTCAAAAGGTAAAGAGTAAGTCAGCCAAGAGACCCTTTATAAAGGGCTTAAAATAGCCCCTTAAGTCATTTCAGTTTGGAGAAAATTTTCAGCTTCCTAAAGACTTTTCTTTCTCTCTTTATTTCACTTCACAAGGAAGCCTACACAACCCTCTAGGGTTCTTGAAAGAGACCTAAATCTTGAAGGCAAAGGTAAGTAATTATATTTGTGTATTTAGTATTGTTTCTTCATGAAATATAAGAAGTATATGCTAGTTATGCTTGTGCTGAAAATCTAGATAGCATGTGTTTAGAAAGTTGCTGCACACTTGCCTTTTGTTTTAGTGACTTCTCTATGGTTTGTGGGTTGTATTATGAAGATAAGTTGATGTTCTTAACATGGTTTGAGTTATAGATATTACCCTAAGGTTGCTGCCCTGATTTTGGTTTCATTTAACAAACGAGTTTTATTGTGCTATCTTAAGAGTAACGTTGATTCGAACTTGTGGGCTGATGGGTGGAAGGCTATTGCCTCACATCCTTAATGACTAATTTGTTACTATTCCAAGACTGGTTCAAGGCTATTTTTATGTATAGATGTGATGAGAATAGTTTGGTTAAAGTTGGAGCAGGTTTGGAATTGTCGACGTCAAAATGGGGCAAAGGGACGTAACGTAAGTATAACCAAAGGTGGTCTCTTATCCTACACCAGTGCATAGTTTCACTTGAGTTGTTACTTCATATATAGTATATCTTGCCTTACATATTAAGTACATTATCTCGTACTGAAGTCCCTTACAGGGAACTTGCATTTCATGTTGTAGGTACAGGTGCTAGTAGATCTCCCCAGTAGGAGTACAGGACTTCTAGTTGCTGATACCAAGCCCCAGGTTACTTGGGGCTTTGTTTGTGTCTAGAGCTTATATGTTTGTATTGTACAATTAGTCGAGGTGGGGCCTGTCCCAACCCTTGTTAGATACTTTTCCTTATCTAGAGGTTTTGTAGACTATGTAAATTAAAGTGTGGTCGTGTCTCATACTTTAAACACCATGGCTCCACCGGCCTTGCCGTATGTATATCCTTTTGGCTTGTTATCACTGTTTTATTTTCTTAAAGCCATGTCAAATGTAAGAATCCCTTATAATATGTATAGAAAGCGCATAGATACAGGTTGGTTCTCCCGGATCTTATTGGCAACGGGTGCCAGTCCGCCCTAACGGGGCTTTGGGCATGACAACAAACCCCTCATCTATGTTAGTGATGATTGAACCCATCACCCTAGTGTGTGAAGTACAAACCCATCTTCTAGATCAGTGGAAATCTCACCAACCACCCTGGTGTTTGAGATTTTAACCCCTCAACTAGGTTACTTGGATGATGCATGGTATAATGCAACACTTTATATAGAATATATCATATAAAAAAGCTCTTTTCATCATCATATAGTCATTTATATCGTATCTCATGTTTTGGACCTTCAATTCCTCAAGAAACCACATCCGAACATTTTATCAAACACTTAGAGGGTTGTAATGCTAGTATAAAATCATAAAACATAGAGATGAAATCATATAAGAAAATCCATTGTAAAATAATCAATCAACACCTTACAATACCCTCAAGCAATATACATCAAAACCCCTCCTCAAATCTTACAATAGATCAAAGATTTAAAGCTCAAAACAAAGCAACACAATCACAATTTCACATAGCTTTAACATAGTGTGCAGTTAATTTCATAATAAGCAAGACCCGTTTGTAAATCAACTTTAAGCCATGCAATTTGAGTAAAGGGAGACTTGGGTATCATGGATAAAAGGAACCGATGAAAGAAACTCATATACCTTAGTTCGGAGATGAGCTTGGTGAAGATTGGAGATGGAGACTTGAAGCTTGAAGAAGAACCTTGAAGGAAATCCGTAGTTCCGAATGAGGGTTTGAGACTTTTTGGAAAATATGGCTAAGTGTCTGAGAGGATATTGGGGAATGTTTAGGATGATATGAAGGTGAAATATGGCTATGTATAGGCAAAAAAACGTCTGGGAACCCTTAGGCCTAAGACTTAGAAGTCTTGGGCCGAACTAAAAAAATAGGCACCTTTTTACACAGAGGCGCGTCGCGGAAGTGATGCAGATTCTTCTCTGGAATTCTCACTTTGAAAAATTATAATGGCTAATCTTTCACTCTAAAAATTAGGGTTAGACCTCCCTCCCCCCAATTTTGACCCCCTGAACATGAATATAAAGTCAGATTTTTGATATCATGCACGGATTTTGAGATATATAGAATTTAAAATTTCGGGCATTCAAAGGCACATTTTCGGATACTTTTTGGGGTTGTTTCAATATCTCCCCCTTGGGAACATTAAACCCCGAATGTAAAAGAGATGTACAAGACAAGAGTGATTATAAACAAATCAGCCCCAACAAGAATGCAACATTACGTTTAAAACACCATTTTCAAAATCTCAACATAAGTGTAAAATCATCATAAGTTTGTCAACTTAAACATGAATGCATATGAATGACATAGGGGCTGAAATATAAGATTTAAAATCACATACGGGCTTAGTATTAGTACCTTAGGCTTGAGTGGAGTGGAAAAGATAAGGACACCGCTTTTGCATGTCCGCTTTAGCCTCCCATGTAGCACTTTCAACTTGTTCGTTGCTCCAAAGGACTTTAACGGATACTACCTCCTTGTTCCCCAATATATTCACTTGCCTATTCATGATCTAAACTAGAAATTCCTTATAAGTTAAGTTATCCTCAACAACACCCACAACATTAAGAGGCACAATAACATTAGGATCACTAACACATTTCCTCAACATAGAGACATGGAACACTGGATGGACTAAATTCATTTCGCTAGGAAACTTCAACTCATAAGCTACCTTGGCAACCCTCTTTATCACCTCATAAGGACCAACATATCTCAATTTCCCCTTTTTACCAAAACAGACCACACCTTTCAGTGGAGAAACTTTCAAATAGATCCAATCACGGATTTTGAACTCAAGGTCTCTTCTTCTCACATCGACGTACGATTTTTGACAACTTTGGGCTATTTTCAACTTCCCTAATCATCCTAACCTTATCAAGAGCCTCCACAACTAGATCTGGACCCAATAAAGCCACCTCTCCAACCTCGAACCAACCAACCGGTGATCTACAATGTCTCCTATAAAGGGACTCAAAAGGAGCCATACAGATGCTACAGTGACAGCTATTGTTGTAGGCAAACTCAATCAAAAGAAGGTTGTCATCCCAACTACCCTTAAGCTCCAAGACGCAAGCCTTAAGCATTTCCTCAAGTGTTTGAATGATTCTTTCATCTTGGCCATCCATTTGAGGGTGGAAGGTTGTGTTAAGGTGAACTTTTGTACCAAGACCCCTTTGAAAAGACCTCCAAAAGTGTGAAGTGAATTATGCACCACGATCCGATATGATGGACAAAGGAACCCCATGCAACCTCACTAACTCATGGATGTACAACCTTGCATACTCTTCAGCCACATATTAATCTTAGCCAGTAGAAAGTGAGCTGATTTTATCATCCTATCAACCACAACCCATATGGGATCAAAACCCTTCCTAGTCTTGGGAAGCCCAACCACAAAATTCATATTAATCACCTCCCACTTCCAAGTAGGAATCTCTATGTCTTGGGTTAGGCCACTCAGCCTTTGATCTTCGGCTTTGACTTCTTGACAACTATGGCAATTCAAAATGAATTAGGCAATGTCCCTCTTCATGCCTCCCCATCAATACACATCTCTCAAGTTTTTATGGATTTTGGTGGAACTAGAGTGGATAGAATAAGAAGACTTGTGGGCCTCATCAAGGATCTTCTCCATCAAACCATCAACACAAGGCACAAAAAACCCACCTTGGTATCTAAGGGCCCCATTTCCCCCTTGGGAGAAAACTTCTACTTTTCCCTCTTTTACCAAGGCTTTCAATTCAAGCAAGGAGTATTCAAGATCTTGTTTTGCTATCACTTCATCAACCAATAAAGACTTAGACCCATCAACAACAACCACACCATCATCACCAACCTCTTCCAACCTAACCCCCAATCTAGCCAATAAGTACACCTCCCTAGCCATCTCCCTATCACCACCATCGTTATGAGCTAGGCTACCCATGGACACCCGACTCAAAGCATCCGCTACAACATTTGCCTTACCGGGATGGTAATGCACACTCATGTCATAGTCCTTAAGAAGTTCTAGCCACCTTCTTTTCCTCAAGTTGAGATCTTTTTGAGTGAAGACATATTGGAGGATCTTATGATCAGTGAACACATCTACAAGCACCCCATTCCAGTAGTGACGCCAAATCTTCTTTAATGCGAACATAACGGCGGTTGACTCTAGATCATGGGTAGGGTAGTTCCTTTCAGGTACCTTGAGTTATCTAGAAGCGTAAGCTATGACCTTATCATTTTGCATTAGTACACATCTAAAACCCACTCTAGAAGAATCACAATACACAACAAATCCCTCAAGCCTATTCGGTAGTGACTATATAGGAGCGGACATAAGTTTATCCTTCAATTTTTGGAAGCTTCGTTCACATTCATCGGTCCATAACAAACTTAACCTTCTTTTGAGTGAATTTTTTCATAAGGTAAGCAATGGAGGAGAACCCATTCACAAACCATCTATAGTAACCCACAAGGCCCAAGAAAATCCTAATATTTGACGGGGTCAATAGTCTAGGCTAATTCCTAATCACAATAGTCTTCTTAGGATCCATCTTAATACCATCCCCCGACACCACATGCCCCAAGAATGCAACCTCCTTCAACTAAAATTCACACTTTTCATATTTGGCATACAATTTCTCCTCCCTCAACCTTTGCAACACGACCCTCAAATGCCCCATATGCTCCTCCCTACTATGTGAATACATCAACATATCATCAATGAAGACCATAATAAAGGAATCAAGGTAAGGTTTGAAGACCCTATCCATTAGATCCATGAAGATGGCTGATGCATTGGTCAATCCAAAAGACATCACAACAAACTCATAATGCTCATAACTAGTCTAGAAGGTCATCTTGGGAATATCACACTCCCTCACCCTCACTTGATGATACCCGGATCAAAGATCAATCTTAGGAAAAAAGCTAGCACCTTGCAATTGGTCAAACAAATCATCAATCCTTGGAAGAGGATACGTATTCTTGATGGTGACCTTATTGAGTTGTAGGTAGTCAATGCACATTCTAAGGGATCCATCCTTCTTTATGAACAACATTGGAGAACCCCAAGGTGATTGGCTAGGTCTAATAAATCCCATCTCTAACAAATCTTTCAATTGCTCCTTTAACTCTTTCAACTCCGCCAGGACCATACGGTAAGGGGGAATGGAGATAGGCTGAGTATCGGGGAAGAAGTCTATACCAAAATCTATTTTACTTTTGGGAGGAACATCGGGAAGGTCATTTGGAAAGACATCAAGAAACTCATTTACAACCGAAACCGACTTTATGGAAGGGCATCAACTTATGCAAAATACAAATAGGACAACTTTTATAAACTATCCTAGTAACAATAGAGGCACCAATAGGAGTAGACACTTCATATGACTCATGCAACAACTAGGGGTCAATATGGAACTTTCATGCAACAAAGGGGGTAACAAAAAAAAGAGTGACACCCAGATCAATCAAAGCATATACATCAAAGTCAAATATTTTCAACATATCGGTAACAATATCGGGAATCTTACCAACCCCTTGCCTCCCATGTATATCATAAAATCGATTGTGCCTTGGGGAACCACCTTGAGGACTACCTCTACCCAATGGAACCACATTTGCACCCCAGCCTTTGCCACGATTTCTTGGACAATCTGTCTTCTTGTGGCCAAGCTCCCCACATTCATTGCATATATTAGAACCATTCAAACATGGGCCCCAATGACCCCTCCACATTTAGGACACACATCATTAGGATCCACACAACCAACACCTTGAGACTTAGGGAAGTCATTGGCAAACCCCCTATTAGTAGCATGAATAGACCCTTGGCCTTGATGAAATCTAGCACCCTTTTGGAATTTACCCTTAAATCGGGCCCTTTTGGCCTCATGCCCCCTTCTCTTCCTCAACTTTTCTTCATCCGTTTGCTCGGCATATTTCATTAATTAAGACAAGTCCATGTCACTAATTAGCATTGCAGACCAACATTCTTCACTCACTAAGTCGGAGACCCCCATTACGAACTTATTCATCCTAGATCTAGGATCGACCACCAAATGAGGAACATACATGCAAAGTTGATTAAACTTAAGGGCATAGTCCCTCACACTCATAGCACCTTGTTTCAAGTTCATGAAATCTACCAACTTAGCTTCCCTAAGCTCAAGAGGGAAAAATCAATTAAGGAAAGACAATTTAAACTTTTCCCAAAGCACCACATTACCATTTCCCTTCTCCCCCTTCCATTGATCATACCATATTTGGGCTACCCCTTTGAGTTGGTATGCCACCAACTCTACCTTTTTATTCGGCCCAACACCCATAATAGTCAAGATCTTACAGACCTCATCAGTGAATTCTTGTGGATCTTCATCCACCTTTGGCCTATAGAACACCAGAAGATTCATCCTCATAAAGTCCCTTACCTAGCTTCTAAGGTAGTAACATGAGGGGCTTGGGCCCCTTGTTTGACATGGTTGGCCAAAATTTGGGCAAGCATAGTGAGAGCTTCCTGGAGCATACCATTGGTAGGTTGTTCCTCGAGAGTTTGGCCCTTCTTCCTCTAGTGTTTGGCATGATATAGCATAGCAAAGAACAATCATTATGGGCAAAAAACTTACTACAACTCTATAGCACAACTTAGAACATGAAGAAGGGAAACATTTCCTAAAACGTCTCATAGCATCCTATTCATAGTTATGGCGCTCTAGATAACCATGAATATGACTCTAATCAACGTGGTGTGTTGAACTCCGGGGATCTATCAACTTAGTGCTCTAATACCAAGTTTGTCACGACCCAAGCCTAGGGCCTAGACGTGACATGACAAATGGGGAGTGCAAAGGAACCCCAAACAAGCCTCTTAACTTGTCATTACACATCATTGGTCGCAGAAGCATATAAGAGACATAAAAGAGTAAGAATAGGGAAAAAGGATTAAGGGGAAAGCTTGCGTAACATCATAAAAAATAAACAAAGAGTCAAGCTCATATCATAGATACACAACATGTCCAACAAACACATCTAATACTTAGATAAGAGTGGGGGCCAAGACAAAGCAATTGGGCTCACCCTCATAGTTAAAATAGAAAATAATGAAGAGTATCTCAATACATAATAAGAGTAACATAGGCTAAGGTCCCTGAAGTTGAGAACTCACTAACTAGCTTGAGTAATACCGAACTAGCCACGTGGAGGAGGAGGATGATTAACTTGGGCACCAGTTCCTACATGGTGATATCATGTAGGCAAGAGTATGCGCTAGTACATTTGAATGTACTAAGTATGTGGTATGCAATGTAAGAAGAGATAGGCACCTTAATCAAAATGCATAGCAATAGACAATAGGTATAATATAACAATTTGACATGTATGATCAATGCATAAGTAAAACATGCTTAAGTAACTCATGCTTTTATAGAATATCTATGTGTAGAAGAGACCAAGCTAGATTTCCAGAGTACAAACCTCTTGGTAGTTTAATGATGATATCACCCATACCCCTAGTGTGTGAGGTACAAACCCCTCATCTAGGTTAGTGATGATCGCACCCATCACCCTGGTGTGTGAGGTACAAACCCCTCATCTAGGTTATTGATGATCGCACCTGTCACCCTGATGTATGAGGTACAAACCCTTCATTTAGGTTAGTGATGATCACACCTATCACCCTAGAGTGTGAAGTACAAACCCCTCGTCTAGGTTAGTGGCAATCTTACCTGCCACCCTAGTGTTCGAGATATTAACCCCTAGTTCCCGGATCAGGCATGGTCTAATGCAACACTTTATATAGAATATATCACATACACAAGTTCTTTTCATCATCATATAGTTATTCAAATCATATCTCATGTTTTGGACCTTCAATTCCTCAAGAAACCACATCCAGACATTCTATCACACTTAGAGGGTGTGTAATGCTAGTATAAAACCATGACATACAGAGATGAAATCATGCAAGAAAATCCATTGTAAAACCATCAATCAACACTTCGCAACACTGTTAAGCAACTACATCAAAACCCCTCCTGAAGTCTTACAATAGATCAAAGATTTATAGCTCAAAACATAGCAAGACAGTCACAATTTCACATAGCTTTAACATAGTGTGCAGTGAATTACATAATAAGCAAGACCCATTTTTAAATCAACTTAAAATCATGCAATTTGAATTAAAGGAGGCTTCACATGGGTGAAAGGAACCTATCAAAGAAACTCACATATATTAGCTTAGAGATGAGCTTGATGATGATTGGATATGGAGACTTGAAGCTTGAAGAAGAACCTTGAAGGAAATCCTTAGTTCCGGATGAGGGTTTGAGACTTGAATTTGGGAGTGAAAAATATAGCTAAGTGTTTGAGAGGATATTGGGGAATGTTTAGGATGATATGAGTGGAGAAACATGCTAAGTATAGGTAAAAACACATATGGAAACACTTAGGTCCAAGACATAGAAATCCTGGATCGAACTAAAAAAAATAGGGACCTTTTTACACAGAGGCGCGTCGCAGGAGCGACGTGGATTCCTCTCTAGAATTCACACTTTGAAAAATTATAATAGCAAATCTTTCGCTTTTAAATCGGTGTTAGACCTGTATCCCCCTAATATTGACCCCCTGAACAAGAATACGAAGTCATATTTTTGATATCATATATGAATTTTGAGATATATGGAATTTAAAATTCTGGGCATTTCGAGGCACACTTTTGGGAACTTGTTGGGGTTGTTTCGGGCTCCTCATGTCCTTAAGGCTCAGGTTGGTTGACATTCTATCTTGCGGGAGGTCCTCTACCTCTAATGGCTCTCCAAGGAGGCATGATCACAATTCTGCAAAGTGCAAAGAACGAATTAGAAGAGAACTTTCATAGAGCATAACTATATAGCATGATTTAGAACATGAAAGAGGGGAAAATTCCTAATTGTCCTATAGCCTCCAAATTATGGATGTGGAGTTCATCACACCTATAAAAAGGAATCTACTAGATACAGTTTCATAGACTCCCTAGGACACTTGAAGTTGTGCTTTGATAACAAGTTTGTCACGCCCTGGGAGGGTACCAAAGTGTGGCTGATACCCAGAGACTATTGCTAGTCCCCAAGAAAACCACTTAGCCTTATCACAATCATTCAATCAATAAACTCTACAAAGTAAGGAGCACATCTTATTGAGTCTCAAGTTAATATGATAAATGAAAGGCTAGTAGGAAAAACTAGCTTAACAAGTCTCAACAATCAACATTCGACTCTAATCTATGAAGCCTCAATCATTATCACATCAAGCGGTGCCAAATGACTGACCCATGGCTACATTAAGTCAAAAAAATAAGTTATGAAGTCTAACTCTAACAACAACAACATTACCTCAATGCCTCAAAGGCTCCCGCCCATTGCGGGGTAAGGGGGGGTCGAATGTACGCAGCC
>JAABOM020060193.1:0-12093 GCA_011800125.2 Solanum clarkiae
TGTGGATGGCTAGGGGACTATAAAACAATGTTCTCTTTGTTGAAGGAGTTTAAGGCTGAGCAAACTTGTCTAACTGACAAGGCTTTTGGGTTCTTAACTGTATTTGGATTATGTAAGGATACATTGATGAATTTGACAAAGAACGTGGTTGATATGCTAAATGAGGTTGGAGGATCTTGCTGTGGTTCTGGTATTTATGGATTAATCGAAATGTTTTGTTGTTTGGACTTGTTTGAAATGGCAACATTTGTAATAGAGATCACTGAAAGAACAGCTTCTCGCTACAATATTTTGATCCGTAAAAAGTGTCAGGCAGGCCAAATTGAAAAGGCACGAGATATCATCAAAGAGATGTCTGAATTTGGTTGTTCTCCCAACATCAAGTCATATAACTACGTGCTTGGCTCATTGTGTAAGAATGATAAGCAGGAAGATGTACGTATTGTGCTTGAAGAAATGAGAAATAAGGGTCTCAATCCTGATGCAATTACTTTTGAAACTTTAGTATATCATTCATCTCGTCGCGGTCAGATTGACTTTGCCTCTAAATTTTTGAATTTGATGGTAAATCTGAATGTGGAGCCACGTTCCACTACTCATGCTGCATTTCTTAAAGCTTTGCTTGAAGCAGGAGAGCGTCAGAAAGCATATAAGTATGTGATTGACATGAGTGCCAAGTATAACCACTGTAGAAATACACTATACAGCTTGCTTGTGAGGCTTAATCAGGAGAAAGGAGACATTATGGCTGCTCAAAACATTCTCAATGAAATGATTGACAAGGATCTCAAGCCAGACTTTGGAATTTTCATCAATATTGTAAAGCAGCTCCAGAAGACTAGCAGGAAAACTTTAGCTCAAGATCTTAGGATGAAATACTCAGTTTTCTATTGTAGTAATAAGGCTAACAATTCTTTGTCCAATTCTTTTGGCCCATGCCAAGGTTGAATGCATCTCTCCAGCTGGTTTGCCTGTGCGAGAAAAATTAAGAGTTTGTGTTATTTGCTTTTAACCGAAAAGGTGACCGAAGAATATTTTCTGTTGTAATTCCTGTTTCAGTCTTTGCTCTGCATACAATGCCTCTGAGTTTTCACCTTCAATCCTATATTGGCTTTCCAGTTTGTTCTCACGATGTCACCTCTAATCTCCGTTGCCTCTGCTGTTGACATTGTCTCGCCTATTGTCAGCCTCCACCAACGTCTTCTATGCTACACCTCCAAGGTTTGATTTTTCTCTTTATTGTCAACTTCAGCACCCTGGATTTTTGCGTAATTTTCAGTTTTTAGTAGCTATGTTGTACAATTGTTTTGCTCAAGTATTTTCCTTCGCCTTCTTGCCTCTGTAGTTTCCATGTACCATCCTCTTATTTGTAGAATGCATATGTGCATTGATATACATCTAAAGCCAAGAAATCTAATTAATCACATAGGGATACAGAGGATATAAGAATGCAATGTGTCTAGCAATACTGCTGGTCAGGTTGTTTTTTATTTGAAGGATGAACTTTTTGTTTGTCTTATGTAGAATTTATCTATGTTCTGTCTCTTTCTTTTTTGTTTTCCTTTTTTATCTGGGACAGACAGATGTGGTTTCATTATTATGATTTGAATGGCCTTTGTTTTCAGTTTTATGTATTTTTTAAAGTTTCCTGATTATGATTGTCCATGCTCATATGTAAGGAAATGGTTAAATTTGCCTAACATTTTTGCAATTATATCCAGTGTGGAATACTTCTTTTTTATCTTGATTTTCTTTGTTCTTTGTAGCACCTTGAATCTTAAACTGTGTAGTTTATACTATATAAAAAGTAATGTGTGTGTCCGCGCGTTTGGGGTGGGGTGGCAATTGTAGCCTAGTTGGTTTGGCTCCCTAACTGCCGCCTTATTCTTAATTGTGGATGAGTCAATGTATGATATTTATAGAAAATTAGTCATTGACCAAATCTTTTGAATAAATAGTATTGATCTGTGTAGCCCAGTTGGTTTGGCCACCTGAATTGCCACCTTGCATGCTTTCCTTTTGGATTCTTGTTCTTCTCAATGATTACGATCAAATGTGTTTAATTTTCTTTGTCTACTTCAGTTCGAGTTTCACATTGGCTGTTGTTTTCTCTACTGGGTTGAGCAAATCTTGGGGGAATATCTACATACTACAGCTGTGGTTGCTGGGAGGCCAAGAAGCCATGGTTAATTGAAAAAATAGAGGTCGAACGTCCTTAGAAATTGGAGTTCCACTTGAAGATTATGTTTGCTCCCCGTGGATCACACTATTATTTACTCCTGGAAAGCAAAGGTACAGAGCAGTCCTTTTGCAGGCTTATGCCTCTAGTTGTTGTTAATGATATATACTTTAAATCCTAAATTATATTGTATCTTTGTGCTATGTTGCTCAATTCTTCAACAATGTCATCGAGCTTGTCGGATTCTCCAAAATTAGTGTATTGTTGGAGAATCTAGCAGGGTGTGGCATCGGAGTGAAGAGTCTGTCAACTTAGTCTTTCACTTTGTGTTCTTGCAAGTTTTCTTTTACCTAAGCAGTATAGCGTCTGCTTTTCTAAAATGTTAAGCAGATGAATAATCAAATAATAATAGGCAACTTTGATTCTCCATGCTTTTATTATCTATCAGATAATTCGAACTTCTCAAAAAGTTGACTCCAAAATTGTCCGAATAAATTGGATTGGGAAGTAATACCACTCCTAGACCCCCTAATATAAGATCTGATCCTAGAAAGACTAAAAGAAAATCATGTATTGGTTCAGATAAATCCATTTTTTTATAAAAAATCAAAAACGAAGAATTTCATGACTTTATCGACCTGACCAGGAAAAGTAGCTGTTTTTTCTATTTTTTATGATACTTTAAATTGTTAATTGAATGAAATTCTGATGGGTATAAATGTAGATGCTTCTATTTTATTGGACCATTATCCACTCTTTATTCGTCAAAAAAGTAGTTTAAACCTATCTGTTTTTTATATCATTTATCTACTTTGAAACCATTACTATTATAATATATAATATGAAAATCGGTTTTGTTTTCAATCTAAATTAAGCCAGGAGTCTCTCCCTGATTTTGGCCCAGGTTTTGCTAGAGTCCTGCTTCTGGTCCATACACTATTCTGGCTGTGATGTCTGTGATGACAAGACCCTTCATAAATTCGTAATAAGAAAAGCCTCTAACTATAAAATTACAAAGTAAAGAGAGAAATTGTGGAGAAATTTAACTGTTTTTAATCGCAGACATGTACAGTATTCGTAATAAGAAAAGCCTCTAACTATAAAATTACAAAGTAAAGAGAGAAATTGTAGAGAAATTTAACTGTTTTTAATAGCAGACATGTACAGTATTTTTTTCTTTGCCCTGTCAGTATGTGATATATTTGGCTGTAGAAATCATGTCTAGATTTTGTATGCTCTCTTGAAAGCTCCTGGCACTTTCTTGATGTTTCTGCATTTTTTTCAGCAGCTTTCTTTGGGCAAAATATTACTTTTTAAGAGAAAAAGGAAGTTTCAAGTGTAGATAATAGGGTGTTTGGATGGATTCAAAATCTGTGTTGACCAGCTTCTAAGCTCCTTATTCGCTTAACTGAGTGTTTGGCAAAGCGAAAAGTGTTTTAAAGCACTTGGGTTTTAAGCTAAAATAAGCCACAAGCTGGGCAACCTTAGTTAAGGCTTTTTGGCTTAAAAGCTATTTTTGTTTGATCAACGATTTTACCTTTTTATCCCTTGTATTGTTTTCTAATTCCAACAATATCCTCGTAACAAAAGCCCTAGACTATACTGTTCCTTTTCTTTTCTTCTTTCTCTCCTTCGCCATTTTGGGTCGTCTCCCGTCTTTTCCTTTTCTCCATCTCTACATACCTTCTCTCCTTTTTCCTCTCTGCGTTTCAGTAGCTGATGGCAAGTTCCTCCGGAATTTGAGTGGCATACCTTCTTTGGTGCTTATTCTCTGCTTCTTTACCTTTTTTTGCGCTTTTGTTTCTACTATAAATCTCAGAATAGGCGAGTGGTCTCATTATAAATTTTTATTATTTCTCTTTCTCTTGTATCTGGATATGTTGCTATTTTTAAGTACTTTCTCAATTTTACCATGTCCTCTTTTCACTGATTGTTCAGCTGAGGGTCTTTCAGAAACAACCTCCCCTTTAAGGCTAATGTCTGCATACACTCCTACCCTTTTCAGACATCATTTGTGGGATTACATTGGATATGTTGTTCTGAGATCTAAGAGATTTAACCTGTACCTCCAAAATATGAGACTAGAAAATCCAAAATGTTCTGTAGTCCCAGTGTTATAAAAAGCAAAAAATGTCGGAAAAATTTTAAGGTATTTGGAGCTTTAAGTGAAAATAAGGTGTAGATTTTAATGAAAATAGGCACAAATGGAGACAAAATGCTAATATATACATGTTTAGTCCAGACTAATAATTAATTAATTATAACACTATAACAAATATATGTAAAAAAGAATGAATCTTTTTTACGATAAAATGAAATATAAATTGTTTAATGTCTCCCCTTCAAGAGAGGCTCATTGACAAGGAAAAGTATGTCTTAAAGCCTTGATGATACCGAAGTGCACATTAAGGGAGCCAAAGTGTTCGCGCCCAACACGGTTTGAGCCTCACTTCAAGGCTTAAGCACACTTTTAACAACAATGTATTGCCCACGTAAATGCTACATTACACAGGTGGAAGTACAAACTAATCTCTTATATGAATTAGCAATGTCAGAAGGAGGCTTCAACAAATAGAAATCACCAAGGAGATATAGTATTTTATGGCATTTGGATTAAGAATGCAAGAGAGCAGATTTCGATGACCTGAAACAACTGCTCCTCCTTGAGAAATTCTAGACTGTATTCCTAAAAGCAATGGTCTTTGTACTAGTTTTTACCTCTACACAGTTCAGGTATCCAGAACTTCGAATTTGGAAGTGTTGAGCATGGATAGTTCGTGATGGATCATGTGATAATTCTATCTTTGGCTTAAGCACTAACAGTATATTAAAAGTTTTATAATTTTGACCACTAATTGGTGAAAGTGAGCACTCTTCAGCACACATTTGTTGGGTATAATATTAACATTAAGGTTGGATACAAGCTTCAAATTTGATGGGAACTAGATATACACGTGAAAATTTGGTGTTATTTGCAACATTCATATATTAAATTTGAAGTGTATGAGGAGTCATGGGGAGGTACTAGCTCAATGTAATCAACTTGTCAGGCAGGGGAAGTACCATAGCAAGGTGATTTAACCAGGCCTTAAAGAGGTGAAATCACCAATGAGGGGTTTAGGGTGTCACAATGCTGCTAATCCTAAGTGTGTGTTTACACCATGGATAGCAGCACTATGGGGAAGGTTGAGAACTCAGGACCTGCTGATGAGATGGGGTACACCTGTGGATGGTATGTGTGTCCTCTGTAGAACTTGTATGAAAGTCAGAATCTTTTTTTCTTTTATTATTGTTTCTCTAAGACCTGAAAAAAATGCCTTGGGCAGGCTACAATACAGAGGACTAAAAGGAGCAAGAAAGCCTCAGAATGTCCTACTCAAAGCCTTCCTTTATACATTGTTTAATCTTTGGATTGGAAGGAATGCCAGACACTATCAGAAAAGAGAGCCACCAGATTGGAGAACTTGTCGCATGAGCTTAAAACTACTCTCTATATTAGATTAGTCGAATAAAATAGGAATTTTTTTAATTTTTTGAGTACTTTGCCATTTGCTTAGCTAATACTTCCTCCGTTTCAATTTTTTTGTCTTACTTTCTTTTTTAGTCGGTTTCAAAAAGAATGCCTCTTTCCCTTTTTTTTGGCCAACTTTTTAGTTCTTACTTTTCACACGACATGTTTAAGACCACAAAATCAAAGAGAACTTATGTACATTCCACAAATATTTAGTTTAAGACGACTATATTCAAATGTGCTTTTTCTTATTAGTCGCTCTTTGTGTTCCCTTCTTTTCCTTTCCTTTTTCCATTTCTAGTTTATTCTGCTTATAGGTTTTTGAGACGAGGGTTCCTAAGAAACAACCTCTCTACCTCTATGAGATAGTATTAAGGTCTGCGTACATTCTACCCTCCCCAGACCCCACTTGTGGGATTCTACTGGGTATGTTGTTGTTGTAAGCTCTGTGCCAAGTCAAAACGAGACAAATAAATTAAAATGGAAGAAGTAGCTAAGAGGTCACAACTAGGAGTATAGGATGTTTGCTTCTTTTTTCCCCAGATAAGACCAACTAGTTAGTTGAACCTGTAGCTTTACTTGGTAATTAATAAAATTTCCTTAATTGCCAATATATGAAGAAAAGTAAATTGAATTACAGGATGGTAAAAACTGTTGTGTTGTGATCTTAAATGGCTTCTTTTCTGCTTAATCCATGGGAAGGATGGAAAAGTGCAGCTGACTGTAATTGTGATTTTAAATACTTCCTTTTCTACTTAATCCTTGTGAAGGATTGAAAAGTGCAGTTGATTATTACATTGAGTTTGTGCTTTTCTCTCCCCTAGTAACTCCATATCTTGCTAGGTGGATGTGATTAGCATTGATGAAGCTCAGTTCTTTGATGACCTTTATGATTACTATTGCAATGCTGCTGATCTTGATGGGTTGCAGGCCTAGATGGTGATTACTTGAGGTATTCCTTGAATTTCTGGAAACTACTTTCTGAATCTAAATAACATACTTTCTTTCCATAGCTCTGAACTTGGAATTTTCTGGTCTTACTACTCTTTTTACCCCCAACATTATTTAGCAAAAGATTTTTGCTCTTACATAGTATTGGGTGCTTGCTTGCAGGAAGAGCTCGACATAATTCCAGTTGTGGATACTGTGATAAAGTTAACAGCCAGAGCCCAGATGTAAAGTGTGTAGCAGAAGGGCATTTTTCATCTTTAGGAAGACTTGTGAGACAGAATTGAGCTTATATGAGGTGCTGAATGCTAGTATGTAAATGCATGTTTGACGTCAGCACTACGCCAATGGACGAGCTGTCTGTTTTCTTCTTTAAGGATATTTGGGTTGGGTTTAATTTATGTACTTTCAAACCAAACAAACTAGTTTGTAGTTGAATCAACTTAGAACTCAGAATCTCCTAGTGATGAGCTTTTTTATAGTATTAACAGATGTGGTCTTTCCTTGCAGCTGCAAGATTTTGTTACCCAAGAGTTCCTCTTTTCTGTGCTATTTCATGATCTTCATTTTGCAAGATGCGTGTTATTTCATGCTCAGGTTAGTGGATTAGAAATTAAACTGAATTAATACATCTAACATACATATTGTTGCATTTTTAAAAAAGTTAACCAAATTGTAATAAACGTTGACTGCGGTGTATTTATGAAATTTATATTGAAAGATCCTAGCAGACGAGAGATTTATGAATGTTAACATCTAGAGGACAACTCAAATCTTCGTGCTAATTGGAAATTCTTGGTTGAAACTGCAAAATGCAAATCAAAACACTTTCAATAAATTTACTAGCATATTACAGATGACTCGGATATACTTCATCTGCTTGTACATTGCAACAACATATTTCCAACAATTGACCAACTCAAGTAGCTTGTATCGAATACATTTGCAAATACATATACTCGATTTCCTACCTACAACACTTGTCAAAAAAACAAATCACCTCGACAGGTGATATACATGGATGAATTCAGAAGCCCCAAGTGCGAACTATACCATGGCACAAATACTACCGAGCCTCCATCTTGGCCTAGCATCATCAAATCAGACTTCACCTTCATCCTTTTTTTGCACTGTTTTTCTTTTGTCTTAGATCTTTTGGCGGACAGCACAGATGATGCACTCTTGCCTTCAAGCTTCTTTGTTAGCTTAATAATGCTTGACATTCCTTTTCGTGCTGCTGCACGATGTTCAGGCCTCCGGCTCATCATCTTGCGGTCAAGGGGCCAGTAGGCATACGGCTCAAGTTTGTCTTTCCTCTTGACATCACCACCTGCCTTCTTGCTTGCATACTCTGTTCCAGTGTAGGCCCATCCTGAATCAGATGTTTTCCTCCGTTTCTGGGTATTCCTTGAGCTCTCGGAAACGCAACTCCCTGCTTTGCTTCTTACATCAAAATCGTCAGTAGGTGGCTTGACTCATTTTTGCTTCTTATCTCCCTCGTGAATAATCAAAAGGCCTTCAGAGTCTATTTCTGCTTCATCTTCTGATTCAGGATTCCTCTTGAGATTGCCAGATGCTCTCAGAGCTGACCTAGTCTTCTTCTGGTCAAGTAAGTCAAGTGGCTCATCATCTAATTGATCCTTCCTGCAAACTCTTGGCTGCTTTCCGTGTTTTCTTGGACCTGAAAATTCAGCACACACACTCATCTTCCATGTTAAATATAGTCTAAGCTAGAAAGCATCATTACTTTCCTAAAAAAAATTACATCAACAAAGATGCTTTGGAGTCTGATACTAAAGAACATTACATCTTAAAACATTCCCACTCGGAAAAAAGATGCTTTGGAGTCTGATACTAATGTGGGCTCCTACGACCAGCAGCAGTTTTCGTGTCCATATATTCTGCATCACTATTCTCAGATTCTCCATCATCGAACTCGGAAAAGATTTTTGTATGCTTAGCCTGTAACAGGATGGAAAAGTAAATACCACAAGTGCTAAAATAATGCTTGACTAAATACCAAGCCATTGAAATGACTTGTTATCCATGCAAGACAAAGATGAGAGACCAAGGAGCCATTGTCCATCTTAGTTGGACAGGTCTGAAGATTCAATACTAAAACGAACAGTCAAAAGAGGCAAACATAATAAATAAATTTGTCCAACCCAAGGTACATAAAATACTCCAATATGTTTTAGTCGCTTCAAGCATCCAATATTCTTGTGTGTGTTGTTCTCAACTTCAGCATGCAGGTATATATGGAGGAAAGGAAACAACCTTGATGTTGCTTTTGTCATACGGGATCTGCTTTCCTCAAAATTTGATCTGCATTTTCATCAGAGAATAAATAACTCATCTGAACATTTAATATCCCACGAGCATTTTCACAGGTTTAAATCCAGCTCATCACTAACCTTCCTTATATTAGTAAGGAGTTTCATGTGCTCTTCAGGCATCACCTCTTTTACAGCATCCAATCCACACTTCTTGTAAAACATAACATGCACCCAGCCACCTTTCAATCAACAGCCAATCAAGAGATTCCACAAACCAAAACTAAAAATGGACCAACTACATACAGGAACCAAAACTAACTCAAAACACAGTAGTTTAGGATCTAGGAGAAAAGCAAAAACCTTGCCTTTGAAATGGTTCTTGGTACTATTTTGCCAACCAAGAAGGGCCTCTAACATACTCTTTAAATGTGCTTGCTGTCGATTTTGTGACTTGTACCTTCAACAGCCCTAAATTAGCCTGAAACCCAGACAAGTTCAGGGGACATTCAGAAGATGGCAGGTGAACTCTAGCTTTCGAAGAGTGTCTTAATGCAGACCAAAACACACCTTAATTATTTCTTTATTCTCTCTTTTAAGGAGAAGAAATGTTGATGGTAGGACACTGTAAGCCATAGAAACAAGGTCTGTAAATTCATAATGTTAGGTTGTGGAACCTGATATTATATTTATGTACAGGTGGCCGGGGTTCGGGGCGGAGCCCCGACCCAAATGTTAGGTGCTACTGTTTATTCTCCGTGTATACCTGTATTCTGTGTAATTGTAGTATCCGGATATCATTAATATATACAACCCTAACGCCGTGGAGTTTACCTATTGGGCATTACCACGAAATACTCTCTCTCTCTAAACATTTTTTCTTTGCCTTCTCACTAGGAAGAACTTCTTCTTCCTCATTCTTCTTCTTTTTCTTCTTCTTCTTCTTCTTCTTCTTCTTCTTCTTCTTCTTCTTAGATCTCAAGATTGTATATTTCCTAACACATAAGCCAGGCGAGCTAGGCCTTTAACTGCTGCACTGATCATATGAGGTGTTTCCCCGGCAAGACCGCCAGCAATCTGCAAGCGAAATATCAAGAACAGTGATACTTATATCAAACTGAAAAAGCCCACTCCATTACATAAATTCATTATACCATATTAAAAAACTGCTGCAAGTTCTCCTTTCTGCCACCTTTGTCTTCATCTGCACAAGCATGGCCAATCTTGACAAGAATCTCGTATGCTCGGTTCCTTGTTTATTTGTTAGCCTTATATGAAGTCATCAAATAACTCAGCACATAATCAAATAATTATAATGTAAACAGTCCTTCCAGTTATGCAGCCAAGACTAGTTAATGGTGAGAAATTATTACGTTATGAACTTTTTTTTTTAAAAAAAAAACTCAAAAGCAAAATTATCATGCATGAAAGAAGAAACTAACTATTTTTAGGAACTAACTTAATCCTTTTGCTAAGTGACACAATCTTAAAGAGAAAGCAAAGACAATTTGAGGCTATGAATAACAAAACAATCTTTATATTTTGCAGTAATTCAAGGGCAGAAACCATGATTATAAGCAAAATAACAAGAAGAATGATGAGAATTGGAAAATTCAGAATTCAAGGAAAAGATAAAAATCAAGACCACGAATTTTGGAGTGAAATATCAGCAGAAGTAACAAGCGTAACTGTAAATTGATGGTGGTAAAAGATACGAGAACAAAAATGAGGATACAAGTGTATTTTGTGCAATCATATTCCATCAGAATCCTACAAAGGCTAATGCTTAGCTCATTGTACTCCAGAATGTCGTTTCACACGTAAATATTAATTAACTAATAGCACATGTAGGCTAGGGATTCTTAAGAGTTTGACGACATGAATAAAACCTAAAGAAAGAAAAGCAAAATTCATGATGATAACATTGACAATAGCTAGAAACTTTTTTTCGGAGAAAAGGGTAACTTTATATTCACACCAAAAAGATAATAGCTAGCACATTGTTGCCACAAAAATTAGCAAAGGGCTCAAAAACAGATTTTAATAGAGTACAAAAGAATAAAATATTAAACAGACAAGGCTCATAAATACCCCTACCCTATGGGAAATGGCTCATATGAAGAAGTCCAGCTCATATGACAATTTTCAACAATTGCTGCACAGCCTATTAGAATAACTGTTCAAATGAAGGCTATGCAAATTTCTTCAATATTGTTTTAAAGTTGGCCACCAACTTTTGGCCAACTTTTGACAATAAAACCTGCGGATACCCCTATAAGAGGAGCTGCTGAGCTCCTTTATTAAACACACCAAAAAAAACCAAGACAAGAGTGTTAGAAAAATGTGAGTTTGAGAGTTGTTTTGTAATCTATTCTTGTGACTAATAGAAGGAATTTTTTTTCCTCTCAAAGTCGTGTTTACCAACGCCTAATTGATCCCTTGGCTTCAACAAGTAGTATCAGAGCCAAATTAGAAGCGTTGGTCGAGTTTTCAGGTGACGGGTCGAATTTGGATTTTCTGAGTCTTGTTCGAAATCTAATTCTGACTGCATCATTGGATTTGTCTCGTCAAACGGAGTCCAACGCACCAAACGGCGACCTAATCGGAGTTCAAACGAGCCCAGAAATCGCAGTCAAAGTTTGATCAACTCTGCCGGAATTTTGCCGGAGAAGACGACACTGTTCACCGGAGTTCTATCGGAGAAGACGACACTGTTCACCAGAGAACGACGGATAAGACAACCATAAATACTGTTCATAGCCGGAATCTGCAATAGTTTCAGAAATTGCAAATTGACCCCTCAAGTTTTCTAAAACTTCAGTTTGATCCCTCAACTTTTAGTAAATGTCAGATTGACCTATGATCTTGTTGTAATTACAGTGTGACCCCTGATCTTTCTGAAATTACAATTTGTTCCCCAAGTTTTTAAAATTGTTGTTCTACCCCAATAGTGGAATTTTGGCTCCGAAGTGTCAATTCCACCTTTTTTGACTGTTCCGGACGTAACGGTGAGCTCCATATTTCAAGATCCAACCTTGCATTGGTGAATTAAGCTATTGCAAGGTGATAATGACCACAGAAGAGTCAACATCATCTTCCAGAGCGATGATTATGCTCACTGCCACTAACTACACGTTGTGGAGACCTCGGATGGAAGATCTCCTAAGCTGTAAAGATTTATT
>JAABOM020060194.1:0-12093 GCA_011800125.2 Solanum clarkiae
TCGGGGCAGCGAGACTGGGACGACGAACTTGACGAAGCGAAATCGAATCGGTTTCTCCAAAATCCTTTCTGGAAATTTTGGATATTCAAAATCGATTTTAGGATTTTTTTTTTGATGATTCTGCCTCCCTTTCTCAGTGAGAAATAAGAGGATTATATAGGAACGATTTAGGGTTTGAAGAAGGGAGAAAACCGGATTGATGTGAAGATCCGATTCCAAAATTCAAACTTCGAATACTCATTTTTCAAACTCCTATCCCTTAAACTACGGACTAATATAGACTTAGGGGACACAGGTGTGGGTGAACGACGCCAAAATTTTTGACTTTGAAGAAGGAATCGATGGTGAGAGTTTTTTTTCTAGGTTTGGTCGGGTTTTGATTGTTGGAGTGTCGGAGCTGCTAGGGAAAGGAGAAGAAGAGGGGAAAGGGAGCGAGGGGGGTGAGGATAGCGACGGCGCTGCGGTGAGGAGGCGGCGATAGAGGGACGCTGCGGCGGTTTCGGCGAGGGGATTTAGGGTTGGGAAAAAATGGAAAGTGAAGAAGATGGAGTCGGGGTGAAGGAGATATTAGGGGCGACGTTAAAAAAAATTAATTAATAATTTTTTTTAATAATTATTTATAAATTGTTAAAATAAAATAAAAGCCCCGTGAATAATTTGACACCGTGGAGGGTAAAAATTGGGTGTCAACAAGTGATACATATCGAAAAAGTAAGAGAATTAAATGATTTTAATTATAATACATAGAGAAGTATGGATTGTAATTTGTATCAATAAATGTTACAATTTTGTATCATTTAATGAATTCTTATAATTTTTTAAAAAATTAAAATTTTATAAAATTATATAAACATAAATTATCTATTTCTGTAATTTTTGCTTTTATGATTTTTACCATGAACTTCATTTAGCCAAAATGGGCCTTTGCGGGATGAGCTTGTCCAGGTACGTAGCGTAACTTTGGGCTGATTTGTATGAATATCAAAGGAAAATTACAAAGGGTCAATTACTTAAATAATACTCTCTCCGTTTTAAATTACTTAAATTTTTTATTTTTTTTCAAGATTCAAAATATTTGAATTGTTCAAAGTTCAAGGTAAATGTTTAAATTTTTTTTTTCATATTTTTCCTTTTATTTATTGAACTTTTATATTTTTTAGGATATAAATTACACTATGTATTTATGATTCTACAAAGAGCAATAATGAAAAGTATTGTGTAAATTTTATTTTCAAATATTTTTCTTGTGTATTACTTTACAAATTCAATTATTTTGAGGTAAAAGAAGCATATTGTATTACATTGATTACGAGTTTTAATACATATTTTATTTTTACAACAAATAACTATATTTTCTTTACCCAAAATAACAAAAACAGGAATAAAACTCTCTCTCTCTCTTTCTTCCTCTTCGTCTCCCTCTCTCTCCTTTTTCTCTTTTCTTTTTATCCTGGTCGTCCCTTTCTTCTTCTTCTTCTTTTTTTTTTTTTTTAGTTAAACTGGGCGCCTCTTTCTTTCTCTTTTTTTTTTCTTTTTTAAAAATAATACATAAACAATTATTCTAATTTAATATTTAAATTTTTGAATTCTGATACAATTCTAATGTATTGCTTGAATGTTTGAAATTAAGGTGTAATATTTTTTTGCTTCATTAATAAAAATATAAATATAAATGACAATAGTAATACATTTTAAATTTAATATGTTATATGTATTATAGGCATGTTTAAGTGCACGCACTAAATGTATAATTATAATATTTTAATACAACAATATATTTTAGCATTGTAAATAAGAGAAAAAATAAATAACAATTAGAATACATTTGAAATTCAATATATTATACATATTATAAGCATGTTAACGTATGTGGTAAATATATAATAAGAATATTTTTTTAATACAATTGTATTATACATATTATATAGGCATGTTATTGGTCTATGCCAAGAATTCATTAATTGATAATTGGAGAGATGTGATGACCATGGCACCAACGGCCAAGGCAATAGTTTCATCGTCATTGCGGAGACTATATTTAAGGAGAAGAAGGAAGAAAGTTGTAATTTGTTGATAAATATATGATACAGATCATAATAAAAAAAAGTATCATAAAAATGGATAATATTTGATATATAATGTATTATTTATGTAAAAAAAATTAATTAATTTTCTAAAATAACCTAATTCTAATAATAAAAGTCAGAATGTAATTGATATATTAGTTACGATTTATTACTATTTA
The DNA here is from genome assembly GCA_011800125.2 of Solanum clarkiae. Lineage (NCBI taxonomy): Eukaryota > Viridiplantae > Streptophyta > Magnoliopsida > Solanales > Solanaceae > Solanum > Solanum clarkiae. The sequence continues at coordinate 2,246 of JAABOM020060194.1, forward strand.
ATCGTGGCTAAATAATGGTATTTTAAAATAAAATTTTATTGTTTATATTTTTTTGTTGTTTTTTTAAATATTTTTTTTGAATTGTTTCACTTATGTGAATATCTCCAAACGTTATGTAATTTTTTTAAAATTTTATTTATTTATTAAGATGAGAATGTATGATGGTCAAATACATATAATACACGATTATATATATATTTATACAATATTAGCATATTACATATACACTAAATACTTATTTGTACATAATATATACATATGTATTTACCATTTATAAGATATTAATACTTTTTATACTTAATATTGATATATTACATATACACTAAATAAATATTTATACAATATTGATATACTACATATAACATATACACTGCATAACTGTTTATACAAATATCAATACATTATTGCATAATTATTTTACATCATATATATACATGTTATTACAATACTTAACTATTTAATAAATTTATTTTTAAAAAATTAGTTATTTAGCCATGGTCAAATTGTAGCTAATAAAAAATAAAAGTATGGCTAATAAAAGTAAAAATAAATGATATTTAGCCATGGGTTAACCTTCTCGTGGCTAAATAGAAATAAGTCGTGCCTAAATTGTGAATTTGGCTATATTTCATCTTATTATTTTTTTTACTATATTTTTTTTGTAAACTAATAGCTTTTAGATACATATTTAAAATTATTCCTAAATTTTTTTTGATGTTACTATTTAAATTTTGACCTTGAATTATTTCAAAAATACAAATAAAAAAATTAACCTAATAGCTGCCTATCAATTCATTTACAATGATCTGTAACATAGGTATATACTCATGTAACATAATAATATTTTGAGGCTATGATGATCATCAAGTTGAGTTTTCGAAATAGTATAAAAAAAGTACTTCAAATTATTACTATTTGACTCGGATCTGTTTTAAAAAATTGAGGTATTTCGAATAGTTTGTTGACACAGACAAAGTCAGGGAAAATCTCTAAATTTATTTCAATATTGAACCTTGGACATATAAGAGTTTCGAATCAAATCTCTTTAGAAAGAAGATCTTTTGTCTCATGCTATCCTGCTCCAGTTCCCTTACGAAACTTTCGTTATTAGGTTAAACATACACTTCATATGTTTCTAGCCATTCACATGGCATCATCAAATGATACAAGTTCTGAATAAGAATCTAAAACGTACTAGAACATCCTTGTTGACGATCCTTTACTTCGACAACATCTAGGGTCAAGGCCAGCTCAAGAGCATTAGCGGCCTAAAACTAAGTTTTATTAAGAGGCTTCAAATTAAATTGGGATATAAATTTTTTTATTTTTTAAAATAAAATTTATATATTTAAAAACTATATTAAAAATACTACAAGTCATAATAGTAAACAATTTCAAATATTTAAAAAATATATATGATTGGCATGCTCAAAAAAAAAAAAAAAAAACTAAAACACGTAATTAAAATGAATAAAGGAGTATTATTAGAATGTAAATTAACAATCAATGAATATTAATCATATTTGCTAAGTGATTCTTTTTTTTTTTTTTAAATAATAAGGATCTGCTATTTTTTTACCCTAACTTTTCAAAAACATAATAGAATTTTTAAAAACAAATTTTTATTTTTTAAAAAATAATTTAACGTTAAACCTCATTTTATTACTAATGAAATTATTTATAACCACACAAATATTTATAACTTAATTTAGACCACAATTCCATCATACAACCGTAGGTGAGAAAAACGAGACCTTAAAAATTTGAGGGCATCCAGCCCTTGCTCACTTGCTTGGCTCTTGAGCCGCCACTGTCTAGGATTCCTTGAACAATGTGATATCTCACATCGGATAAATCCTTAACTCTTCCCCCTCTTACTAAGACTATATTAATTACATCAGGAGATCGTGGCTGTACCATTTTGCAGGGGTGGATTTATGTGGGAGGGACCGAACTCCCTCAATGAAAACTTACATTGTATATATAAGATTAAATCTGAATATTATATGTATATATTAATTAAATGAACCCCCTTAGAATACCTGGAAAGTCTAGCTCAATGGTTCAGGGGTTCAAATTTCTTATTTTGCTTTGATCCTGTTATTTTTACATGTTTACTTATTTATATTTCGAACCCCGTCGATGAAAATACTGCGTCTGCCACTGTCATTTTATATAGAAATTCATTAACAATCATATATTACAATTCTCATATTCTTCATGTTTTGACAGAATAAATTAATAAGGATTGTTAATGATTTCATTAAGACAAGGATTTGTGATCTTTCTATTTCTATGCCTCTTTCAATTTCCAGGAATTATTTTTTGAGGAATCTTTTACTTCTCAGAGAAAAAATTTTCGTAAAACGAGTTTTACCTTCAAAAGCAAGGATTTTCTTGTTAATTATAAACATTTGCCTTCTGTTTTCTCAAAGAAAAAGTATAAATTTGTTTAATTGAAATGTATATTTTTCAGAAAGAAACATCAAAATGACTAAAATAAGAGCATATTTTGTCTATGAAATGATTAATTAAATGAGTATATGTGACACGTCCAGATTTTTTTCCTTCTACATATGCAATAATGATATGTTACAAATTAAAGTGAAGTAAACTACGAGCAAAGTTCAAATAAAATGCTAAAAGTAATTAACACTAAGTTATGGTTAATAATGAACCACCATAATCTATTTTCATTTTTTAAAATTTTTGTATTTTTTAAATCTATTTAGAAAATGCTTTTTTTTTTTTTTGGATCAATAATTTTTGAAATAACATCTTTACCTCACATCATATAGAATAAAGTATATTTGGAGCCTATTTGGATTAGTTTTTTATTTATGATTATTTTTATTATTTTGTCATAAAAATAACTGCGTATAAGCATATTTTTAAGTTTTATTCAAACACTTCAATGCTATTTAAAAGTTTATTTTAACTTAAAACACCTAAAAACTTAAAATACCTAAAATTATTTTAACTTATAGCACCATGAATAAGCCAATCCAAACTAATACTCACACACTATCCTTGTGTAATTGTAATAATAAGGAATAAGGAACCACAAGGGTTGCTATGGTGGTTCAGCGCCTCACCCTTTAAGCAAGAGGTTGGGGGTTCTATTCCCACCTCTGGTGATTGGAAAAAATCCTGTGACCAGTCCCCTACCGCTTAGTGTGCTGACCGTGGAATGGAGGATTAGTCTCACGGCTGCCGGCTATGGGGATTGTTATCGCAAAAAAAAAAAGACTTGTGTTTTCGAAAATTTGATTTATTACTTAATTGATTTAAGTAAACCAAATTCTCAAAATTGAAATAGAGTCGCCACTTAATTTTTTTAGGAAAAATCAAGAAAACCCTTAAAATATTTTTTAAAAGACTTAAACAGAAAAAAAATCTTTTAAAAATCCAAAGAAAAGGTTCGAGTTCACATTTTCACTTCGAGAAGGTTTTACGCACTCGAAATAACTGCTAACACGCGGTTATCCAACTATTAGGAGATTTTGACTAACTTTAAAAAATATAACTTGAAAATAACTAAGAGACGTAAAGCATATCTTAGGAAATTCTAAACAATTTTAAACTTAACTATATTCTCTGAGTTTGAACTAAAATATTAAAGGAGAAAAATAATTCCACATTTTATTAAAAAAAACTTAAACAATTTAAATAAGTAAAATTTCACAAGTATTTGAAATATTGCAATATCTATAGCAAGACACTTTACTAATATTTATTTATTTTTTGAAATCTTTTCTTTTAATAAACAACTAAAATTATAATCAACGAAAAATAATATAAATAGTTTTGATATGTTGAAAAATTTAATTAGATTAAAACAAAACAACAAAATAAATTAGTGTTAGAGTTACTGAACAAGACAACAAGTATCACAAAAAATACAATAAGTAGAAAATAAGATAAAATTGGACTTTGACAGACTCAATTCATCAAAACATGTCCTAATTTCTACATGTTTGGGTCTACTTGGCCCTTGTAATTCTCTATCGACTGCTTCCTTGGGCTTTTGGCCTTTCTGCCATATTACTTTCAGTGTATATTGAGAGTATACCAATGTATATATGTTCATTTGCTTCCATGACCCTGTGGGTTGCGTCCTAGACTCGACGAAAGGCTCTCATAGCCCACTCAAAAATTCAAGAGGGAGTCCAATGGACTCGAAAGGGATAACGTGTGATAAGAAATGATATAGATTACTGGATTAGTGTCCATCAAATAAAAGAGCGATTAAAAGGTTTGGAACGACCATATTATATTTAACGAGTATGGATTAAAGGACAAAATACTTATCAAGAAAGCAGAAATTGTCCCTGAAAAATTAAATGTATGATTCGAAATATTTCATAGACTATCATTTGGAAATAGTAAACAATTTCATTGGCAAAAAAATATTTAAGTCATGCTAAAAAATGTAACACCTTTGTTTGAAACAAAAGTGCCAAACCAGCCAAGCAAATCAAACATAGGTATTCGAAATGACCCAAACAGTGATTATTTCCAACTATGAACAAGGAAGCTTTGACATGCAAGGGAACACAATGATTTTTTTTCAAATGAAGGAAACTGCATACATAATCCTAAAACTTAAAGATAAGTGGCCAAAGTCATGGTTACAGATATGGGTATAGCTTTAGAAAAAGTTGAAACAACATTCTAAGAGAAGTGAGAATAAATAGATGTGTAGCTATATTAAAACATTTCAACTTAAGGGAAATGAGGTTAAGCCTTGATTTTTTTTGAAATATGAATCCACATAGCAATAGAAATTGTACTTAAAACAACAAATAGACAGCCATTTGGACATAACAGTGAAACTAGAATTCGAGGATCATTTCTACGCCAAACGAACAAAAACTGTCATTCGAGATCAATAAGATGAATAACATGTATCGCAACCGAGTATAGACAACTTAATAAAACAACTTCTTAATGTCATTCAAGTACAGACCAACTGAGCACACGAAAAATTAATAGAGTAAAATGACTTCAAATTAGAACGAGCAAAGGCACAACCGCACCAGAATTATATGGTCAGTCAAAAATCAGAGGCAAAACTACAACAGATTCATAAATTGTCAAAATTCAACTTCGAAATACTAAGCGATCGATAAATTGAAACATTGAAGAAACATATAAGTACATGAATAGGAAAACATCATAAAGCAATTAATCCCAGTTAAAAAAAAAAAAAAGAAACTAGACGAGCAGAAGACATTTATGTTAGCCTACAGGAAGCTAAAATCACATGAGCTAGACAAGATGGACTCAATTCACATGGGATTAGAACCAAAACAAAGCTGGAATGCTTGTAATCTGGAACTTAATCCCTTCTAGAACCATTAGAACAGTGTCACGGCATCTTAATCATCATAATGCACATTTTTCATCCGAGCTCAATAGGATAAAACCAAACCGACTAAAGACGTGAACGCGAGCAGGAGAGCTAGAAAGAATATCAAAATCATATATTTAGCAGTCATGAATTTAGGATAGATATGTATTCTGGAATCTTAAGCTTGAAAGCAAAACAATCTTAAAAAAAAAAGAACTAAGACAGAGATAGGAACAAAAATGAATCTTTACAGCAAACACTCACAACTTTGAAGACATTTTGAGTAAACATTTACACTCGCATCAAAGATTTAACTTTCAAAGTGATGAAAATGGGTCCCCTTTTTCAAAGCATTATTAGCTGAAAGAAAAACTCAAAGTTAACTGGTCCTTAATTAAGGTTTCCAAATTTAAAAAAAGTGACACAAGTTTTAATTATTAGGTGTAGGTGACAAGTTTAAGATTAAGGACTAATGATATTTGACCATTTTCAAATGAGTTTCCAAGTTTATTTTTGTACACTTCAACCCACTAAATAAAATAACCTTAATTTCCCAATTGGGAATTGTCCTGCTCTAATTTCCCACAAATTTCTTCATTTTCTTCTTCTCAGCTCATTGTTGTTGTTGTTGTTGCTGCTTCTTCGTCACTGTTTTTTCAATATTAGAACTTCAAATTTGGGAGGATAAAGAAATCAATTCTTGGGGCATTTGTTCGTATAGCTTTAGAAATTACTTGAAAGGTAACTTTTAATCATTATTATGACTGATAAAAGTGAATGTAGTGTTGTTTATTTGAGTTTTGTATTTTTATTATTTTTTCCACCATTGTTGTTGTTCTTCACTGCTAAACTATTTTCAGCGACTTGCAACAGATGCTGAATAGATTCACCAATTGCTGAACGATATAGAATAATAGTCGAAATATTTTTTTAGTAACAGGTTCACCACTTCTGCAGCAATTTTCAATTTCTGCATCTTATGTTGCAACTAATGAAGCAACTGCTGAATTAAATACATCAGTTGTTGTATTTCTATACAGTTTTCTCATCCTACGCTTTAAATTATTATTAATTTAGGTACCTTTAACATCATCAATGGAAGACAAAATAACATTAGGAGTTGATTATCACGGTGAATGGATTGAGTCCAACAACCATTTTATTTGGCGTTGGAAAGGCAAAGAAATGATCGAGACGATAGCTATGATTGTGAATTGAGATATCACTTATGAGGATTTTGTGAATCAAATTATTGTCAGCTGTGAATGAAATTGTGAGCCGAAAGATATTGTCATCACTTACATGTATCCTTGTGGAGAAAAACAGAGAGAGACTCCATTTAGAATAAAAAATCAAGCGAGTTTACGAATTTATTTGGAAGATGAAAGAAGACCCATTCTACGGGTATACATGATTGAAAGGGTAGTGGAGAACCAAAATTCACCTCAAAATCAAGAAATATTGAATGATGGATGTGATCTGATGGATATGGACGTTCTAGATAGAGCAAGTGGAGGTGAGCAGATGCTGACTATCAGACAATCATTTCCAAGCAAAAAGAACAAATGTTCCATATGCAAAAAGGTTGGGTACAAAAAAATTATATGCTCGGAGCGAAATGTTTCATAAGGACGCTCACTTTTATTTGGTGTTTGTGAACTTGTTTCATTTTGCATATTAATTTTATGCAAAAAATAACATACGTTGTTATTTAATATTATCAATATTATTGTTATTTAAATATATTTTTTATCGAATGCTTCGAGTATTAAGAAATTGCATTTTAAACTATCAACAGTTTTTTAATAATTGTTACTTCATTTACAACAATTTTTACTGATATTTCAGCAAACAAGATTTAAATAGATCATTCATACGAGCTCTTGAATTTTGAGAATCAAGAGTTCACTGCCTCGAATTAAGGAGCTTTCCCGAAATCTTATTCACTTTCGAAAAAAAAGTTTGAATGTTATTTTTAGAGTCATCCGCGACCCCCCTCAAAAATGATGGAATCAAATGTTTATATAAGGAAAAATCTAGGGTTTGAAAGAAGAGGGAAATTGGGGTTTTTCTTATTCAAAATTCGAAAAAGGGTAGGACTGATTCTTGCCTTTTTCTCCTCAAAGTATGGCTTTGAAGATAAAGCGAAAACGCGTAGGAAAAAGGTACAGGGAGCGGGATGGAGCGGGGTAAGGGTTGTTGGAGGATAACGCTGGGGAAGGACAAGGATTTTTGCTGGGGTTCATCTTGTCGTTCTTCATTGTAGAGAAAAAGAAGCTAAGGGATGAAGTTTGTGAGTGTTACACGTATGGGAGAAAGAAGAAGAGAAAGAGGAAATTAGGCCACGCGCCTAGTATATGAAGATATATGTAATATATTTGTATATTGTTGGCTGATTTTGGGAGTTGGGCTGGGTTTCGGGGATTTTTGGATTGAGTTTTTGAATTGATTGGGCCAAGAATTGGTCTAAAACGAGGTTTGAGAAAAGATTATGAAACTTGGATTTAAAAATAAACCATATGAATTGTCAATTTAGCCAATAAATTCTTTGCCAAATTGAATTAAAGTGGTGGATTTGGCTAAGCCATGAATAAAATGAATTTTATCAATTAATTGACAAGCTTCTTAATTCCAACAAAATAAAATAATCAACAAAATGCCAAAATCCTCGATTATGAAAGGTAATTAACCAAACTTGATAAAATCATTCGCGAATAATAAGAATGAGGAAAATTACATATAAAATCTCTTAAAATATTTTGAACTTTGTAAATGCTAATTACTTTAAATTATTTGAAATTGAAGAAACTCGATAATTAATTAATATTGTAGATGGTAAAAGTTGGATGTCAACAGGGATACCTTAGAAAATTAAAAAAAATAAAAATAATAAGGAATAAGGCATGTAGTATTTATTTATTATTTTGACACATAAAAAATTATTATGCTAGGTCATGATCATATTTCTTTTTTTCTTAAAATTAGTTATTGCTAAACAGACAAACCTGCAACTAGAGAACAAAGTAATCAAGAAAAAGAATTCAGAATCAACATAAATAAGAAGAAATGATAAAGAGATTTGCAATTCCCTTGTTTGGTTAGACAGAAAACAAGAAAAAGTAGAGAAGATTCTTTCATCAAAAGGCTTACTTTTGGGAGATCCAATAGAAAGTTTAGGCATAACTTATTTTCTTTCCGTTCTTTCTTCACAAATCATACTTTTTTTTCAGCAAATCTCCAAAAGCAACAGTGGGATATTGAAAAAGAAAGAATGATCTGATTTCTCTTATTTATATATATTTTAAAAAATAACTTTTTATAATATTTTAATTTCACCTGGCATGTTTAAGATCATTAGATTAAAAGACATTTTGATACACTTGATAAAACTTTAATTTAGAACTATAAAATTGAAATTTTATTTAATTTTTGAAAACTTTATGCCAAATCAAACTAGATCATTCTTAAAAAGAAAAGGGAGTAGTTTTTATTTAACGACATTCTTAAATTTCAAATAATTCTTACTTCTTTCTGAATTTTAGAAAGATATTTTTAGGGTATTATCTGGCTATTACTGCCTCGTTCTATTTTTGTGAATTTAGATAAGCAATGACAGAATCAAAATTTTCAATAGTATTTTCACTAAAAAAATTTGAAATATGAAAAAATTATAAACACACAAAAAGTTAAAAAAAAAAAAAAAGATAAAACATCTGCTGCATATGATACATAGAATACTTTTTGTGACAAGAGTAGTCGGCAATTTGAGTATGAATTGTACCACCCATGTGGATTGTGGTGGAATATATATAATTTCTCCATACTTGATCAGAGACATCTCAAGATGTATGAAACAAATTTTGATAGGAGTGCTTAATTCCTAACTCTTATGTAGCTTATTACTTAAATTAATCGATTCCTCCATATAAATATTCGCAAAAAAAAAAAAAAAAAAAAAGAGTACGAATTGTATTTGGAAAATGTGATTGATTGAGTTAGGAATGACAATTGGGCGGGTTAAATTCAACCCACAATTTTTTTGAACTGTCCCATGCATCCCGCCATTTACAAATTTTGAAGTTCTTTTTTTTTTTGATTAAGTTTAATATGAAAAATAAAAATTCATGATTTATTTTCATTTTTTGCTAATTATCATCTCAACAACTAATTAACTGTTTCTAGTTAATATTTCAGTAATTAATTTTTAATCGCTAATTAATATATTCTAATTAACATTTCATCAACTAACAATTTACATGTCTAGTTTACATTTTAGAAAAAGGTAAAAGTAAAGTCACAATTTAATATAAAAAGTTTTATATTTTTAATTTTTATTAATTACAAAGATTTAATGTTATTCAAATTTCTATTTGATTTCTTAAATCTGCAGTCTTCTCCTTGTCGCATTAATTTTAAAATAGGGTAAACCCTCAAATTGGACCCTAAACTTGGCACCATTTTGTAAGTTGGAACTTAAACTTTCATAGTGCACAAA
>JAABOM020060195.1:0-12091 GCA_011800125.2 Solanum clarkiae
GCCTTCAATTAAGGCATGAGACTAGCCTAATAAGGAACTAAATATTTACAAGATATATTTATTCCAAAAATATCTACAAGCCTAATTCTAAGGAACTAAATATCTACAAAATATATTTATTCCAAAAATAACTACACGAAATATTTAACAATTTATTATTTTTCTCTTTTATTTGTTTTAGTTATTCAATTAATACCTTTAATATTTACTATTTTGGCGATTGCACGTGTATGTTCAGTCAAGAAGTAAATGGTCTCTTAAAAAATTAACATTATTAAAATAAATCTAAATTGAGTAAATAAATATACTTCATTTCTATATTGGAAATATTGAATTGTCATGTGGTGACTTGTTTGTCTAGGTCAAGATGATCAATTAGATACATGTGCTTTTTATTATCTTTTTTATTGTTGTAAATATAAATATGTAATGAAGTGTATCACACATAATACTTTATAGACTATTTTGTATGTCTGATTGCATTACACTAAGACGAACATTTGAAGCGCATGTAAAACCTAATTAAGCATCGATGAATCAGGTTCATAAAAAGGGGAAAGCTCAAATACAATAGTAAAATTTGAGAGAAGGCGCATTTACATTATATGTTAATAATTTACTTCATCTATAATTTTATTTTGACAGAATTAGATATAACTGATGTAAAAACCTAATTAAGCATCGATGGGTCATGTTTATAGAAAGGGAAAAGCTCAAATATAACAGTGAAGCTTGAGAGAAGGCACATTTACATCATACATCAATAATTGACTTCATCTATGACTTTATTTTGACAGAATTAGATATAACTGATTTTGACATATTACTTCTAACGTATGGACAATAATGAATGGGTTACAACACTAATTAAATTAGCCAAAATTTTAAATTCACACAAATTAATTTATCTGACTAACATCTCCTTTCAAACTATTTTAATACCTAATTCCTTTTTCACAGATTCTAATGTTGTCGACACCAACTTTTGCTTTGTTGAGTGGACAGTAGAGATGGATCGAAGCCAAAGAAAAGGTATTGTTGAGTAGAGCCATTAATATTGGTTAAGGCTCGTTGGGCCAGCTTAGTCTAACCTATGCTTTAGCAAGTTCGGGTTAAGATTTTTGGAGCTCATTTAAAAAAAATAAGCTTTTTAATCCAGTCTGATAAGTCTGTTGATTTGTGAGATTTTTGCAATATGAGTTCGATCGACAGGCGATCGAATTACAAAATAATTAAAAATAAAAATAAAATAAAGTGTTAAAAATAATAAGAGTCAAAACTCAAAGTTTATTTAAAAATTTTAAATATTAAAATTTAGATACAAATTATATTATATGATATGTAATAGTAACACTAATATCATGAACTATTGTCTCGTTGCTATTTGTTTTAATTTTTAAAATTATAATTTAATTTAAAAATTTATTAAAAAAAATACTTTTAAAAAAATATGGGCTAACCTGGCAAGGTATGCAACCCATGTATTGATGGACTGTGCTAGCTGTTTTCTAATCAATAAAAAAATGACTCAAGCCGATCTAACCCGTCAATTTTCAAAGCTTGTATGGACTAAGGCTGATTGAGGTGGGCTAACTCATATTTACAATTCTATTATTGAGGAAAAGAAATGATGAATATAACTTATTAATGGTAAAAGAAAAAGGATTTTACACAAACTATGGATTTATTTATTTATGTTGCTAAATTTGAATTACTTATAATTTGAGGTATTTGTATGTACAAATATAAATATTAAATGCACAAAATCAATGAACTTATCTCACATTTCCCAGTGAGTTTTTGCCTTTTGGCAACCATCTTCCATCGCTTTCTCCATTTATTGGGCGAATATTTTTCAATTATATGCAGATTATTTCAGTAGATAATTAATGACGGATTAAAAAGGAATGTAGGCGTGTAAATAATCAAAATAATTGAAGTCAATTTGAATTTATGATATTCAAGTTAAATGGCTCAAGTGGTACCTCTTTTTAATCAATAATGCAACATCAATAGATAAGGAAAGATTTCCACATGAGGTATCCCTTCATCTAGAAGCACATATTGGTCATAAGGACTAAGCTACTTCTTTAAAAATGTTACAATTATAATATATATAATAATATTTTACATTTTAGGAGGGCCTGTAATAAGGTAATTTAAAATTGAAATTTAAGTTTTCATTTACATCTATGATATTATTGTCAATTTTTTTACAGATCATACTTGTACTATAACATAAAGTCATTTAAAGTATCCAAATTAATTTTTAAAATAGCATGTCAGGTTCTTCTTCTTTCAAAGTGTAATGACCCTGAAAGTCATTTTTGGTATTTTCAATAAAATTACTGTTTGTCCTTTTCGACAGTTGTCCCAAGTCCTATTTGATTGATTGATAAAGTTGATTTTTGAAAATTTTGTGAAAAGTTGAGCTTTCGCTAAGAGTTTAGTTTTAAAGGTTTAAATTGCTTAATTTTGAGTTTTGGAGTCATTTGGAGATTCAAGTCTCGAAACAAAATTTTGTCGATTTCATTAGGTCCGAAATGTGAAAAATTAGCCTAGGAGAGTTGTTGGAATTAGATTTGGAGTTGTTATGTGAATTTGAGGTCAGTAGTTGAAAATTGAATTAAAGTTTGACTTGGGTTTGATTTTGATCATCATTTTGAGTTCAATGTACTCAAATTGGATTCCTAATGGTTTCATTAATTTTAGGAGGTGATTGTAGCGCTAGTATGAGTTTCAGTATAACTTTTGGGTGTTCTAGCAATATTTTGGTATTTCTGGTGCCTTAAGTTAGTTTAGTAGTGACTTATCGAGCTCTAGATCAAGGAGACATCGGATTCAACTTCTAATGATTCCATTCAGCTTGTAATGTCGAATTTAGTAAGATTGCATATATGATTGTGCATATGGAATTCCAAACAAATCTCGAGGATCTAGTTTGAGATTTCGTATGTTGTTGAATTTGCTGATGTCTGGTGCATGGATTCTTCTTCGCGTTTGCAAGACCCTCTCTCACGATCGCAAAGGTATGTTACCTTGTGAATCACATTCGCGAAGCAAAGGCCATGGTTACGAAGGTCAAGTAGATTGACCTTCGCGTTTGGGAAGCTCCTGATCGCAATCGCGAAGGATTAATTTCCAATTAACAGTAACTTTCTCCCAAAAGTCAGAATTTGTGTTCCTGTCACCATTTTTAACATTTTCAAGCTCGACTAAGAGATTTTTTCAAGGAAATTTTGTCGATAACTTTTTGGGTAAGCTATAGTTAACTTATATCATATTCACATCTCATCAATTCATTCTTGATTTTAACGTGATTTTAATTGGTGAAACTGGGGGGAGGGGGAGTTCATGAACTCGAATTTTTGACAAAGATGATTATTATGGAGTCATTTTAACTCCATTTTAAAATGATTTTCATCATTAATTTCCTAAAACCTTAAGGCATTAACATTTTCATACAAAAGTTTTAGATTTCAACCTCTTTTTTTAATATTACTTTTTTTGGCTATTTTATTATTTTTCTCCCAAATTTCATGATTTTGGTGTCTTTAGTTTTGAAATTTGAATGTGAATCATTATTTTACTAGATTGTGGTGTGTAGGAGAACAATTGGAAGGAAAAAGCTCTGGCATTAGAGTGATCATGATCTTTGGCTAATGCAAATGAATTTCTAACTCCTAGTTAAGAATATTAGACCTTGTAAGTTCTATTTGTGAGATTGGGTATAATGGGGAGTTAGTTTGGGAATGTATCACATATTCTATGACTTTGTGAAACAGCATGACTTTGTGAATTGACGTGCTAATATGGAATTTAAATATAAGAAATTGCTTAGTTACTGTGAATCATTGATTGATAAATATTGATGTGAATGTTAAGCTATATGGCATTGTATCATGAAATTCATTTCTTACTCACTCATTCTTTCTGCATATGCTTATCTGCATTAGATCGTGGTAAGTGATAAGAGAGAGATATTGGTACTTCGAGCTGAGATATTTACCATCTAGTATTATTTATCAAGATCTCTTTTAGCAGCCGAGACTTCTTTTGGTGGGTTATTATTATCAAGGTCTTTTTTTGATGGCCGAGATCTTTCTTGGCAGATACATGGTCCATATGACGCTCCCATAGGTTTTGGTTTAAGGTGATAAGCGAATGTGTATTATAGAACAGACATGCATCATAATTACTTGATAGTGCATTGTATCATTTGCACTACATTACATTCCATCTCATTTTACTCAATGTATTAATGTGGATATCTATATAAAGTGCGATATATCGGTTAACTTAGTTCTAGTAAATTGTCACGTCCCGGGAGGGTACCCTAGATGTGCCCTACACTCAGAGACTATTGCTAGTCCTCAAGCGAACCATTTGGCCTCATCACATTCATTCACAATAAACTCTATCAATCAGCGGAAGACTAAAGATAATAGTGGGCAAAACTGATGTCTCAAATAGTATATCAAATAAATAGGCTAGTGTGGAAGAAACTAGCTCAACAGAATCTCAACATTAATAACTCAATTCTAGTCTATGAAGCCTCCATCACTATCAAATGGTGCCAATGACAGGCCCATGACTGCCTCAACTCATAAGTAAAGCTAAGTCAAGTCTAAATCTATAAAGCTAGATGAAAATAAAGCAGGATACTCCGAAGTAAGAAAGGCTCACCAACTCAGCTGGAAGCAAAGATCCTCATGATATGCCTGTTGATGATCTCTAGTACATGCCTCTGCATCATAAAACGATGCAGTCCAAAGGGACGTCAATACGTGAAATGTATAAGTATCTAAAATGGTTGAATGAAACAGAAACAGGTAGAATAATACAGAAATAACATCAACTCAGAAGATATTCAATCATAATATCAAATGTCTATCTAAGGCAAGAATAAAGAGTAGACAAGTGACCCAACAACCAATCAAACTTCATCAATCAACTCAACTCAACTCAACTCGACTTAGAGTACTCAATGTAGAAACTATTTGGGAGTTTTTCTTATTTGACAAATAATAATTTATGAGCCAGTGATTGTACAATAATCCCGCTGATGTTGCCGCAGTCGTTCCTTACTTGCCAGGTAAAGAATGAATCGGATCCACTAGGGATCTAGCCTCAACTAGTCCTCTATTACTTTCAGGGACTTTAACTCAAGAGGGAAGCTCAATGTAAGGTTTCTAATCCTCACCTGCGCTTGGCGAGTAGTTAATGAGTGCGAATTAGATTTACTCTTACTTATTTTGGTGCTCCATACTCCTCCCAAGACTCAACGATCAAGAAACTCCCCATCTCAATTAGCCTTATGGAGGCTCTCATTTATCTCAAATAGTCTCACAGAGACTCTCATCAACTCACTAACTCAAGTCATGGGGCCTTTCGGCCTAACATCTTAATCAACTCATCAACTCAATGCTCATTTAAGAAATCAAGAATTCAGGTCATCATCAAGAAGAAGTCAATTGGACAAAACTC
Organism: Solanum clarkiae; assembly: GCA_011800125.2. Lineage (NCBI taxonomy): Eukaryota > Viridiplantae > Streptophyta > Magnoliopsida > Solanales > Solanaceae > Solanum > Solanum clarkiae. The sequence continues at coordinate 5,488 of JAABOM020060195.1, forward strand.
TAGAACTCAATTATGAATACCCGTGGGATCATCAAACTCAATTAACTCAACCTCATACTTGCACAAAGATTTCAATCAACATACTCAATTCAAGTCTCTAGACTCCAGTCCTAGGTTTATTCATCCATGCTTTCATAACATAACACACAAGGTTATACAATAGCTCACGAAAAGTATATAATCCAGGAAATCAAGTTTATGATGATCATCAACATATGAAAATACATGTAATGTGTATATAATTTTCAAAAAAATATTCAAGAATCATGTATGTAGACTCATTGGACTCTCAATTCCACTATTACCATTAATGGGGCATATGGAAGAACAAGTTCATGCTTTAATTTAGCTAATGTGTATATAATTTTCAAAAAAATATTCAAGAATCATGTATGTAGACTCATTGGACTCTCAATTCCTCTATTATAATTAATGGGGCATATGGAAGAACAAGTTCATGCTTTAATTTAGCCTTACATACTTGGTGTGAAGCTTTTGACAATCAATCCTCGAAGAACTCTCCTCAAACTCCTTGAATTTACGCTGCTTTTCTCTTCTCTTTAGCCCTAGTCTTTTTCAAGAACTTACAAAGGACTTGAAATGGGGATTAAAAATCTTTTTACCCTAAAAATCACCCATTTAGATCGTGTTTTAAGTTTAGGAGGGGTTAGAAAGGTCTGAAATGCCCCTCATCAAATTGAAAAAAAGTTCTCCTCAGGACAAGGGGTCCGCGACACAAATATGGCCCATTTTCAAATTTTTTTGCCTGAGTTTTCTAATCCTTTAGAAAATATTTGGACCAAATCTAGGTGTAAGTCCGCGTCAGGTGCGCGTTGCAGACCTGTCGCTCACTTATTCTGGGAATTATTTTCGCATAAAAAAATTATCTTTTGATCCGGTTTCTCTAAAAATCAACCAAAACCACTTTTCCACTCAATTTTTCATGCTGATCGCATATTCGACCTCAGATTTACTATTAGCGCATGGGAAGATACGTTATACGCACATCTCTCCTCTAGGGGTATTTTGGTAATTTTATTAGGTGTTACATCATCTCCCCTTTGGAATCATTCATCCTCGAATGATGAGTAAAAGTAGACATTAAGGCACAAATACACTCAAGACTCATCTCAATACTCACTCAATCAATCAAACTCTCGACTCCTCATCAATCTCAACAATCTCTAATCAGACTCAGGAATAGATACATCAACTCAGGAATTGAAATATTAATTTAGGTCAAGGGTAAGAACATTACCTTCAACATTCTCATCATCAGGAACGAATAGATGCAGATATTTAGCTCTTGTCTCTTCCTCAACTCCCCATGTGACTTCTTCAACGAATTGATTTCTCCACAGGACTTTGACTGAGGCGGTCTCTTTGGTTCTCAACTTGCAAATCTGACGATCAAGGATTTGGATGGGAATCTCCTCATAGGACAAACTATCGTTTACTCCAATACTTTCAATAGGGATTACCAAGGCATAATATCCCAAACATTTCTTGAGCATCAAAATGTGGAATACTGGATGGATTGAGTCTAGCACAGAAGGCAATTCTAACTCATAAGCGACCTTCTTAATTCTCTTTATAATATGATAGGGGCCAATATAGCGAGGACTCAATTTCTCCTTATTCACAAATCTCATGACACCCTTCATAGGTGATACGTACACCCATGCATTCACGTCGAACTCTGAGTCTCTTCTCATCACATCTACGTACGATTTCTGGCCTCTCTATGCAGTCTTTAATCTCTCTTTAATGACCTTTACCTTCTCCATTGACTGATGGACAAGATCAGGTCCAATCAATTCTCCAACCTCAAACCACCCAATTGGTGATCTACATCTCCTCCCATACAAAGCTTTATAGGAGGCCACTTGAATGCTTGCATGATAACTATTGTTATATGCAAATTCAATAAATGGTAAGTGTTCATCCCAATTTCCTTTTAAGTCAAGGACATAGGCTCTCAAGATATCCTCTAATGTCTAAATTGTACATTCTGCTTGGTCATTCACCTGAGGATGAAAAGTTGTACTCAGATTCACTTTGGTACCCAATCCCTTTTGGAAGGATCTCCAAAATTGGGAGGTGAATTGATCTTCTCTATCCCAGATGATTCATAAGGGAACTCCATGCAACCTCACAATCTCACGAATATACAACTTGGCATACTTCTTTGCAGTGTTAGTTGTCTTAACTGCTAAGGAGTGGGTTGATTTGGTCATCCTATCCATAATCATCCATATTAAATTATGTTGCTTTCGAGATCTCGGTAGACCGGTAACGAAGTCCATGTTGATCATCTCCCACTTCCACTAGGGAATCTCAAAGTTCTGAGCCAATCCACATGGCCTTTGATGCTCAACTTTAACTTCTTGGCAATTTGGGCAGTTAGAGACAAACTCGGCAATATCCCTCTTCATTCCACTCCACTAATAGACTTCTCTCAAGTCATGGTACATCTTGGTAGAGCCAGGATGAATGGAATATCTCATGCTATGGGCTTCAACCATGATTCTATCTCAAACACCATCAATATCTGGAACACACGGTCTACTGTGGTATCTCAACACTCCATCTCTCCCTTTGGAGAAGACGATCACTTTCTGTTTGTGGAAAACCTCTTTTAATTGAAGTATAACAGGATCTTGGTCTTGCTTTTCTTTCACCTCTGCCATTAAAGATGAAACAGACTTGTTCTGAACATTGACTCCTCCTTCATCATTCTCCTCAAGTTGCACTTCCAATCGAGCCAATCGATGTACTTCTTTTGGTAAGTCCTTTTTTCCTTCCTCAACGTAGGTTGTATTACCCATTAACAACCTACTAAGAGTGTCAACAATAATGTTACCTTTACCTGGATGGTAGAGAATGCTCATGTCATAATCCTTGAGCAACTCCAACCATCTCCTCTGTCGCTGGTTGAGCTCCTTCTTATGGAAGACACACTGCAAGCTCTTGTTGTCAGTGAACAAATCCACATGCACTTCATAGAAGTAGTGGCGTCAGATTTAAGTGCAAACAGCACTGCTGCCAACTCAAGATCATGGATCGGATAGTTTCTCTCATGAACCTTAAGTTGTCTAGAGGCATAGGCTATTACTTTCCCTCTCTGCATCAGCACACAACCTAATCCAACTCTTGACGCAACACAGTATATCACAAAGTCTTCTATCCCATCGAGCAAGGTTAAAACTAGTGCAGTAGTCATATAGTCTTCAGCTGTTAGAAACTCTTCTCACATTCATCAGACCACTGAAATTTAACCTTCTTTTGAGTCAATTTGGTCAATGGTGTGGATAGGGAAAGACAATCCATCAAGAAATCTATGATAATAGCCTGCCAACCTCAAGAAACTTCTTATGTTAGTTGGAAAGCTCGGTCAAGGCCAGTTCTTAGCTGCTTCAATCTTTTGGGCGTCTACCCGAATACCATTACCGAAAACAATATGGACTAGGAAAGCCACTGACTTAAGCCAAAATTCAACCTTCGAATACTTTGCATACAACTAATGGTCCTTAAGAGTTTGAAGGACAACTCTGAGGTAATTGGCATGCTCCTCGTCATCTCTCAATTACACCAATATATCGTCAATGAACATGATCACAAACATATCAAGATATTCTCTGGACACCCTATTCATCAAGCCCATAAAGGCTGCAGGTGCATTCGTCAATACAAAGGATATGACCATGAACTCAAAATGGTCATATCTAGTCCTAAAGGCTATATTTGGAATATCATATTCCCTCACTTTTAACTAATGGTAGCCATATCTGAGGTCTATCTTTGAGAAATAAGAGGCACTCTGAAGTTGGTCAAACAAATCATCTATCTTGGGAAGAGGATTTTTGTTCTTTATCGTGACCTTGTTAAGTTGCATATAGTCAATGCACATTCTAAGAAGACCCATCTTTCTTCCATACAAATAGGACTAAGGAACCCCAAGGAGAAATACTCGGTCTGATAAAACCTTTCTCTAACAAATCTCTCAATTGCTCTTTCAAATCTTTCAACTCAGCGGGGGTCATCCTATAACGTGGAATTAAGATAGGTTGGGTATCGGGAAGAACATCAATTCCAAAGTCAATCTCCCTATCAGAGGGACTCCAGGCAGATCCTCAGGTAACCATTGCTAATATCCTATAGCCTCATTCTTATGTGCACAACACACCCAACAATAAGACTCTACTATATACGACTTCATACGCTCCATAGGACACTTGAACTTTGTGTTTTGATGCCAAGTTTGTCATGCCTCGGGAGGGTACCCTAGATGCGGCAGACTATTGCTAGTCCCCAAGCGAATCATTTGGACTCGTCACATTCATTCAATCAATAAACTCTATCAATCAGCAGAAGACAAAAGATAATAATGGGCAAAACTGATGTCTCAAATAGTATATCAAATAAATAGGCTAATATGGAAGAAACTAGCTTAATAGAATCTTAACATCAACAATTTAACTCTAGTCTATGAAGCCTCTATCACTATCAAATAGTGCCAATGACAGACCCATGACTACCTCAACTCAAAAGTAAAGCTAAATCAAGTCTAATTCTATAAAGCTAGATGAAAATAAATCAGGATCCTCCAAAGAAAAGGAGGCTCACCAACTCAGCTGAAAGGAAAGATCCTTAATGGTGCGCCTATTGACGATCTCTAGTACCTGCCTCTGCATCATAAAATGATACAGTCCAAAGGGGATGTCAGTACGTGGAATGTACGAGTATGTAAAATGATTGAATGAAACAGAAAAAGGTAGAATAATAGAGAAATAATATCAACTCAGAAGATACTCAATCAGAATGTCAAATGTCTATCTAAAGTAAGAATAAAGAGTAGATAAGTGACCCATCAACCAATCAAACCTCACCAATCAACTCAACTCAACTTGACTCAGAGTACTCAATGTGGAGACTCTCTGGGAGTTTCTCTTATCAGACAACAATCACTTTTGAGCCAGTAATTATACAATAATCCCGCTGATGTTGCCACAGTTGTTCTGTACTTGTCAGGTAAAGAACAAATCGGATCCACTAGGGATCTAGCCTCAACAAGTTCTATATTGCTTTTGGGGACTTTAACTCAAGAGGGAACCTCAATGTAATGGTGTTAATCCTCACCTATGCTTGGCAATTTAGTTAATGAGTGCGAGTTGGATTTATCCTTACTCATTTTGGTGCTTAATACTCCTCCCACGACTCAATGCTCATAAAACTCCTCATCTCAATCAATCATCTCAATTAGCATCATGGAGGCTCTCATTTATCTCAAATAGTCTCATAGAGACTCTCATCAACTCATTACTCAACTCATGGGGCCTTTCATCCTAACATCTCAATCAACTCATCAACTTAGTGCTCATTTAAGGACTCAAAGACCCAAATCATCATCAAGAAGAAGTCAATTGGACAAAACTCTAGAACTCAATTATGAATACTCATGGGGTCATCAAGCTCAATCAACTCAACCTCATCTTCACATCAAGATTTCAATCAACATACTCAAGTCAAGGCTCTAGACTCCATCTCTAGGTTCATTCATGCATGCTTTCACAAAATAATATATAGGGTTATACAATAGCTCATGAAAAGTATATAATTCAGGAAATCAAGTTTATGATGATCATCAACATATGAAAATACATGTAATGTATATATAATTTTCAGAAAACAAAATTCAAGAATCATGTATGTAGGCTCATTGGACTCTCAACTTCTCTATTATCGTTAATGGGGCACATGGAAGAACAATTTCATGCTTTAGTTTAGCCTTACATACGTGGTGTGAAGCTTTTAACAATCAATCCTCTAACAACTCTCCTCAAACTCCCCGAATTTACGTTGCTCTTCTCTCTCTCTTTAGCTCTAGTCTTTTTCAAGAACTTAGAAAGGACTTGGAATGGGGATTAAAACCCTTTTTACGCTCAAAATGACCCATTTAGATCGTGTTTTACGTTTAGAAGGGGTTGAGAAAGGTCTAGAATGTCCCTCACGAAATTGTAAAAAAAGTTTGCCTCGGGACCAGGAATCCGCGAGGCGGACATGGCCCATTTATGGGTTTTTTTCGTTGAAAATTCTTCGAATAAGTTTTCTAATCCAATAGAAAATATTTGGATCAAATCTAAGTGTAAGTCCACGTCAGGTGTGCGACACTTATTCTGGAAATCGTTTTCGCATCAGAAAAATTATCTTTTGATCCGGTTGCTCTAAAAATCAACCAAGATCACTTTCCCACTCAACTTTTCACGCTTATCTCATATCCGACCTCGAATTTGCCGTTGGAGCATGGGAAGACGCGTTATGCGCACATCTCTCCTCTAGGGATATTTTGATAATTTTATCAGGTGTTATATAAATTTTGAAGATTATTTGTTTTTTTAACGAGGATATATATTCATACCAACTTGTAAAGTTGAGGAGTCTATTTTCCCCTTTACCCAATAATCTTTATCTTGTAATTACCATCTCAAAGTTAATGAGAGTTTTAAATTACTCCATTTGCACATTTTTTGTCACGACCCGACCCAGGGGGCCGTGACTAGTGCCTTTTGGCACCCAAACAATACCAAACCAGTTTCCCAATAAT
>JAABOM020060196.1:0-12090 GCA_011800125.2 Solanum clarkiae
TTGTGGGATCTAGGTTAGCGCGCAGTTTGGCACCGTAACCCGGCTTCCGGTTCATCCCGCATCGCCAGTTCTGCTTAACAAAAATGGCCCACTTAGAGCTCTTGATTCCGTGGCGCGGCTCAACGAAGCAGCCGCACCATCCTACCTATTTAAAGTTTAAGAATAGGTTGAGGGAGTTGCACCTACGAGGCCTCTGATCATTGGCTTTACCCGATAGATCTTGCACGCGAGCTCCAGCTATCCTAAGGGAATCTTCGGAGAGAACCAGCTACTAGACGGTTCGATTAGTCTTTCGCCCCTATACCTAAGTCAGATGAACAATTTGAACGCCAGTATCGCTGTAGGCCTCCACCAAAGTTTCCTTTGGCTTCGCCCCGCTCAGGCATAGTTCACCATCTTTCGAGTCCTGACAGGTATGCTCACACTCGAACCCTTCTCAGAAGATCAAGGTCGATTGGTGGTGCACCCCTTGAGGGGATCCCACTAATCAGTTTCCTTTGCCTTATGGGTTTACTCGCCCATTGACTCGCACACACATGTCAGACTCCTTGGTTCGTGCTTCAAGATGGGTCGAATGGGGAGCCCACAGGCCAGTGTCCCGCGCGCATAGATGCCGAAGCACGCTGGAGGCACACGCTGCCTGCCACGATCGAGGAGATCATGTTCCACGGGCGTATCGAAGTCCCGAGATTTGGCCGCCCCCTCCCCCCCAATCCACGCTAGTCCGCACCCCGAGTCGATCGACAGACCAGCTCGTCACTGTTCCATATCCGACCGAGGCGTATCTCCGGCCCCCATCCGCTTCCCTCCCGACAATTTCAAGAACTCTTTGGCTCCCTTTCCAAAGTCCTTTTCATCTTTCCATCATGGTACTTTTTCGCTATCAGTCTCTCGCCCGTATTTAGCCTTGGACAGAATTCACCGCCCGGTTTGGGCTGCATTCCCAAACAACCCAACTCGTAGACAGTGCCTCGTGGTGTGATAGCGTCTGGGCATAACGGGGCTCTCACCCTCTCTGGCGCCTCCTTCCAGGGGACTTGGGCCCAGTTTGCCGCTGAGGACGTTTCTCCAGACTACAACTCGGATGGCGGAGTCGCCCGATTCTAAGGTTGGGTTGTTCCCGATTCGCTCGCCGTTACTAGGGGAATCCTTGTAAGTTTCTTTTCCTATGCTTATTGATATACTTAAACTCAGTGGTTAGTCCCGCCTGACCTGGGGTCACGATGGGAGCGCGCGAGCGCCGAAAGGGTTTGGGAGCGCGCACGCGCGATGGGTTATGGCCGCGGCACCAAGAGAGTTGAGTTACAACCACCACTTTCCACTACGTCCGTCGACGTGGGCTCGCATTTAGGCCGGCCACAGGTGCGGGGCGCACAAGATGCCAGTATCTGCACACGCAATGCTGGGCGGCGTGCCGGGGGTGACGCGATGCGTCTTAGCCAGGCAGGCGTGCCCTTAGTCGTACGGCTTCGGGCGCAACCTACGTTCAAAGACTTGATGGTTCACGAGATTCTGCAATTCACAATAAGTATTGCATTTCGCTACGTTCTTCATCGATGCGAGAGCCGAGAGATCCGTTGTCGAGAGTCGTTTTAGTTTCGAAAAGAGCACGCACCAACCCACACGCTCCCGGATGGGGCGCGGGCAAAGGGATCTCATTTGAGTATTTCTTGGTGCTTTCCTCACCGGGTTCATTTGTCTCCACAGAGGGGGATAGGGGGACATGCGCGGTGCGGCGGCTGGAGCGGCACGGGCCGCGCGGCTCCCCCGGTGTTTGAACATGTTCGGTGGTCGTTCTGCTGTGCAGGTTTCGAAAATGATCCTTACGTAGGTTCACCTATGAAAACCTTGTTACAAGTTCTATTTCCTCTAAATGATAAGGTTCAATGGACTTCTCGCGACGTCGTGGGCAGCGAACCGCCCACGTCTCTGCGATCCGAATATTTCACCGGAATCATTGAATCTGTAGGAGCGACGGGTGGTGTGTACAAAGGGCAGGGATGTAGTCAACACGAGATGATGACTCGCGATTACTAGGAATTCCTCGTTAAAGACCAACAATTGCAATGATCTATCCCCATCACGATGAAATTTCAAAGATTACTCGAGCCTGTCGGCCAAGGTTATAAATTCGTTTAATACATCAGTGTAGTGCGCGTGTGGCCCAAAACATCTAAGGGCATCACAGACCTGTTATTGCCTTAAACTTTCGTGGCCTAAAAGGTCGTAGTCCCTCTAAGAAGCTGGCCGCGAAGGGATACCTCTGCATAGCTAGTTAACAGGCTAAGGTCTCATTCGTCAACAGAATTAACCAGACAAATCACTCTACCAACTAAGAACGGCTATGCACTACCACCCATAGAATTAAGAAAGAGCTCTTAGTCTGTCGATCCGTACTATGTCTGGACCTGGTAAATTTCCCCGTGTTGAGTCAAATTAAGCCATAGGCTCCACTCCTGGTGGTACCCTTCCATTAATTCCTTTAAGTTTCAGCCTTGCGACCATATTCCCCTCGGAACCCAAAAACTTTGATTTCTCATAAGGTGCTGGTGGAGTCCTAAAAGTAACATTTGCCGGTCCCTAGTCGGCATCGTTTATGGTTGATACTAGGTTGGTATCTGATCGTCTTCGAGCCCCCAACTTTCGTTCTTGATTAATGAAAAGATCCTTGGCAAATGCTTTCTAAGTTGTTCGTCTTTCATAAATCTAAGAATTTCACCTCTGACTATGAAATACGAATGCCCCCGACTGTCCGTGTTAATCATTTCTCCGATCCCGAAGGCCAATGTAATAGGACCGAAATCCTATAATGTCTTTGTGAAAATTTTCAAAGAAAAAAGAAAAATGGAGGTTTTGGCATGCAAAAGGAGTGAAAAGGAGGGGAGGTGGAAAGTGAAAGGACTAAGGCATTTGAAAAGGCCTAAAGTAGGTCGGTGAGTCGTGCATGTTTGGCGATGCCGAACTATACCGCCTACCACATTCAATGCTATGCCAAGTGTGTTAGGGACCGCCTACTTTGAGCAGTATGCATATCTTTCCTTCAGCCTTGAAATGCGGAGGAATTGACCATCGCCCATTGGTTTTGATGATTCGCCATGTTGCCATTTAGTTTGACAAATGCAAAACTTTATATAGAATATATATAGTATACATAAGCTTATTTCATCATCATATAGTCAATCGTATCATATCTCATGCTTTGGACCTTCAACTCATCAAGAAACCACGTCCGAACATTTTATCAACCACTTAGAGGGTGTGTAATGCTACTATAAAACTATGAAATATAGAGATGAAATCATGTAAGAAAATCCATTAAAAAACCATCAATCAACACCTTGCAACATCCTCTAGAAATATACATCAAAACCCCTCATCAAATCTCACAATAGACAAAAGGTTTATAGTTCAAACCATAACAAAACAGTCATAACATTACATAGCTTTAACATAGTGTGCAGTGAATTTCATAATAATCATGACCTATTTGTAAAACAACTTTAAATCATACAATTGAAGCAAACTGAGGGTTGGGTATCATGGGTGAAAGGAACACATCAAAGAAGCCCACATACCTTTGCTAAGAGATGAACTTGGTGAAGATTGGAGATGGAGACTTGAAGCTTGAAGAAGAACCTCGAAGGAGAACTTTAGCTTGGGATGAGGGTTTGGGAATTGAGTTTAGGGAGTGAAAATATGACTAAGTGTCTGAGTGACTATTGGGAAATATTTAGGATAATATGAGGGTGAAATTTGACTAAGTACAAGTAAAAACACATTTGGGAACAGTTAGGCCTAAGAACCAAAAATCTTGAACCGACATAGAAATCACTGGCAAGAAAATACACAGGTCCTCATCTAGTCTGCGATGCGGACCTATCGCAAAGGCTAAAATAACATATGTCTGCAACAGCTGTGCATCACGGTGCTGTCGTGGATCGATTCTGGATAAGAAAAATTACAAAAATTAAAATTGCTATTTTTTCGCTCTTAAATCGGGGTTAGACCATTTTTCACCTAATTTTGACCCCCTAAACAAGAATATGAAGTCGAATTTTCAAAATAATTAATGAATTTTGAGATATATGAAAATTATAATTCTAAGCATTTTGAGGCACGTTTTTGGACATTTTTCGGAGTCGTTTCAATATCTCCCCCGTGGGAACATTTGTCCCCGAATGTAAAAGAGACGTACAAGACAAGAATGATCATAAACAAACCAGTCCCAACTAAAGTGCAACATTGCATTTAAGACACAATTTTCAAAATCTCAAAGTAAGTGTAAAATCATCATAAACTTGCCAACTTAAACATGAATGATTATGAATGACATAGGGGCTGAAACATAAGACATGAAATCACATAAGGGACTTTAGAATTAGTAACTTATGCTTGAATGGAGTGGAAAAGATAAGAATACCGCTTTTGCATGTCCGCTTTGGCCTCCCAAGTAGCACTTCCAACTTGTTGGTTCCTCCAAAGGACCTTAACGGATGCCACCTCATTGTTCCTCAATCTCTGCACTTGCCTATCTAGGATCTGAACTGGAACCTCCTCATAAGTCAAGTTATCCTCAACAACACCCACAACATTAAGAGGCATAATAACATTAGGATCACCAACACATTTCTTAAACATTGAGACATGGAATATCGAACGAAGCAAATTCATTTCACTAGGCAACTTCAATTCATATCCTACTTTGCCAACCCTCCTCAAAACGTCATAAGGACCAACATATCTTGGACTCAACTTCCCTTTTTTATCAAAATAGAACACATCTTTAATTTGAGAAACTTTCAAATAAACCTAATCACCCACTTTGAATTCAAGGTCTCTTATTCTCACATAGGCATAAGATTTTTGACAACTTTGGGCTATTCTCAACCATTCCCTAATCATCCTAACCTTTTCAAGGGCCTACATAACTAGATCTAGTTTCAATAAGGCCACTTCTCCAACCTCAAACCAACTGATCGGTGATCCACTACATCTCCCATAAAGACCTTAAAAGGAGCCATACCGATGCTTGAGTGATAACTATTGTTGTAGGAAAACTCAATCAAAGGAAGAGGGTCATCCGAACTACCCCTCAACTCCAATACGAAAGCCCTTAGCATGTCCTCAAGGGTTTGAATTTTTCTTTCATCTTGGCTATCCGTTTTAGGGTGGAAGGCCTTACTAAGGTGACATTTTGTACAAGACCCCTTTGAAAAGACCTCCACAAGTGTGAAGTGAATTGTGAACCACGATCCGATATGATGTACAAAGGAATCCCATGCAACCTCACTAACTTATGTATGTACAACCTTGCATACTCTTCAGCCACATATGTGGTTTTTACCGGTAGAACGTGAGCCGATTTTATCACCCTTTCAACCACCACCCAAATGGAATCAAAACCTAAGTATTGGCAACCCAGCCACAAAACCCAAATTAATCACCTTCCACTTCTAAGTGAAAATCTCTATGATTTTGGTTAGGCCACCCGACCTTTGATATTCACCTTTATCTTGTTGACAACTATGGCGACCGAAAATGAATTTGGCAATGTCCCTCTTCATGCCTCCTAACAATAAACATCCCTCAAGTCTCTATACATTTTGGTGGAACTGGGGTGGATAGAATAAGGAGAATTATCGGCCTCATCAAGAATTTTCTCCCTCAAACCATCAACACAAGGCACACACACCTTACCTTGTTACATAAGGAAACCATCTTTCCCTTTAGAGAAAACATCTACTTTGCCCTTTTTCACCAAGGCCTTCAATTCAAGCAAAGAGGAGTCAAGATCTTGTTTTTCTATCACCTCATCAACCAAGGAGGATTTGGAACCAACAATAACAACAACACCATCACCCACTTCCTCTAACCTAATCCCCAACCTAGCAAATATATGCACCTCTCTAGCCATTTCCCTATCAACACTATCAACATGAGCTAGGCTACCCATGGATACCCGACTCAAAGCATCTGCCACCACATTTCCCTTATCCGATGATAGTGCACACTCATGTTATAATCTTTGAGAAGTTGTATCCACCTTCTTGGTTTTAAGTTGAGATCTTTTTGTGTCAAGACATATTGAAGGCTCTTATGATCTGTGAAGACATCAACATGCACCCCATATAAGTAATGACACCAAATGTTTAATGCAAATACAACAACAACCAACTTTAGATCATGGGGAGGGTAGTTCTTTTCATATATCTTGAGTTGTATAGAAGCATAAGTTATGACCTTACAATTTTGCATCAATACACAATCCAAACCAACCCAGGAAGCATCACACTACACCACAAATCCCTCAAGCCCATCCGGTATTGACAATAGAGGAGTGGACACAAGCCTATCCTTCAATGTTTGGAAGCTTCTCTCACAATCATCAGTCCACACAAACTTAACCTTCTTTTGAGTCAATTTGGTCATAGGGGAAGCAATGGAGGAGAACCCATTAAAACATCTTCTGTAGTAACCCACAAGGCTAAAGAAGCTCCTAACATCCGATGGAGTCGACGTTCTAGGCCAATTTTTAATCACATTGGTTTTCTTAGGATCCACTTTTATTCCATCCCCCGACACCACATGATCCATGAATACAACCTCATTCAACCAAAACTCACACTTGCCATATTTGGCATACAATTTCTCATCACTCAACCTTTGCAACACAACCCTCAAATGATCCATATGCTCCTTCTTACTATGTGAAATAGATCAAAATATCTTCAATGAACAACACAACAAAGTAATCAAGGTAAGGTTTGAAGACCCTATTCATAAGGTCCATGAAGATAGCCGATGCATTAGTCAACCCAAAAGACATCACAACAAACTCATAATTCCCATATCTAGTTTGGAAGGTTGTCTTAGGAATATCACACTCCCTCACCCTCACTTGATGATAACCGGATCGAAGATAAATCTTAGAGAAGAAGCTATCCCCTTGCAATTGGTCAAACAAGTCATCAATCCTTGGAAGAGTATATTTATTCTTTATAGTGACCCTATTGAGTTGTTGGTAATCAATGAACATTCTAAGTGACCCATCCTCTTTTTCGCAAACAATACCGGAGCATCCCAAGGTGATTGACTAGGTCTAATAAATTCCTTTTCCAACAAATCTTTCAATTTCTCCTTTAACTCTTTCAACTCCGTTAGGGCCATACGGTAAAGGGGAATGGAGATAGGTTGAGTATCGGGAAGGAGATCTGTGAAAAACTCTATCTCCCTTTCGGTAGGGATACCAGGAAGGATATTTTGGAAGACATCAAGAAACTCATTTACAATGATGACCTACTCAATGGAAGGGACTTTGGACTCCACATCTTTAACCCTCATAAGATGATCCAAACATCCCCTAGAAATTAACTTATGGGATTTAATGCATGAAATGAATCTACCTTTGACCATATCATCTTGACTTTCCCATTCAAGGATGGGTTCATTAGGAAATTGAAACTTGACCCTACGGGTTCTTCAATCAATAGATGCATAGTAGGCATGCAACCAATCCATCCCAAGAATGACATCAAAATCTACCATGTCTAATTCAACAAGATCACAAGGCAACAACTTAAGCAAATTACAAATAGGATAACCTCTATAAACTTTGCTAGCAATAATAGAGGCTCCAATAGGAGTGTACACTCCATATGACTCATGCAACAATGCGGGGATAACATGAAAATTTTTAGCAACAAAAAGGGTAACAAAGAAAAGAGTGGCACCTAGATCAATCAAAGTATACACATCAAAGTCAAATATTTTCAACATACCGATAACAAAATCGGGAACCCCACTAACCCCTTGCCTTCCGTATAGTGCATAAAACTGGTTGTCCCTTGGGGCAGCACCTTGAAGGCCACCTCTAACCAATGGAATCGCAATTTCACCCTGGCCTTTGCAACAGTTTCTTGGACAATCTACCTTTTTTTGACCAAGCTCCCCACATTCATAGCAAGCATTAGAACCCTTCAAACATGGGCCCTTATGATCCTCTCCACATTTAGGACACACATTAATGGGAGCCGTAACACCAACACCTTGAGGCCTAGGGAGGTCATTGCCAAAATCCCTATTAGTAGCATGGGGAGACCTTTGGCCTTGATGGAACCGGCCACCCTTTTAGAAATTACCCCCAAGAAGGGCCCTCTTAGCCCCATGCCCCTTTCTCTTCCTCAATTTTTCTTCCTCCATTTGCTCGGCATAGGTCGTCAATCGAGATAAGTCCATGTCACTAATTAGCATGGCAGACCGATATTGTTTACTTACCAAGTCGGAGACCCCCATCACAAACTTGTTCATCCTAGATCTAGGACCGACCACCAAATGAGGAGCATACTTTGAAAGTTGATTAAACTTGAGGAAATACTCCCTCACACTCATAGAACCTTGTTTCAAGTTCATAAAATCCACCAACTCAGCTTCCCTAAGCTCAAGAGTGAAAACCGGTTAAGGAAAGCTCATTTGAACTCCTCCTAAAGCACCGCATTGCAAACCACCTTCTCACCCTTCCATTGATCATATCATATTTGGGCTACCCCTTTGAGTTGGTACACTGGCAACTCCACCTTTTCATTGGGCCCAACATCCATGATATTCAAGATTTTGTAGACCCCATCAATAAACTCTTATTGGTCTTCATCCACCTTTGACCTATAGAAACTGGAGGATTCGTCCTCATGAAATCTCATACCCTAGCTCCTAGTGTAGTAGTATGAGGGGCTTGGGCTCCATGATTTACTTGGTTGGCCACAAATTGGGCAAGCATAGTGGGAGCATCCTGGAGCTTAACATTGTTAGGTTACTCCTCGGGGGTTTGAGGCCTTTGTCCTCGAGTGTTTAGGATGATCTAGCATAGAAAAGAATAATCATTAGGGGAAAAACCTACCACAATTCTATAGCATGACTTAGAATAAAAAAAGGGAAACATTTCCTAAAACGTCTCATAGCCTCCTATTCATAGTCATGGCGCACTTCATAACCACGAGTAGGACTCTAATCGACGGGTGTGTTGGACTCAGAGGATCTATCAACCTAGTGCTCTAATACAAAGTTTGTCACCACCCAAGCCTAGGGCCTAGATGTGACATGGTGCGAGGGGAATCCAAAGGGACCCCAAGCAAGTCTCTTAGAACATCATTACACATCCTTGGTCGCGGAAGCAATAGATATAACATAAAAGAATAAGAATAGGGGCAATGGGACTAAGGGGAAGCTTGCACAACATTAATCAAGAGATAAGAGACAAGGTCATATCATAAATATCAAGAATAATAGAGTTAAGGCTCTTAACATAGATATATAACATGTCCAACAAACGCCTCTTCATATAGATAAGAATAGGGGCCAAGAAAAAGTAATCGGCTCACCTCATAGTCAAAATAGACAATAAAGAAGAATGTCTCAATACATAATGGGAGAATCATAGACTAAGGTCCCAGGAATGGAGGACTCACCAACTAGCTTGAGTAGCATCGAACTAGCCAAGTAGAGGAGGAGGATCATTAACTTGGGCACCGGTTCCTACATGGTTACATCATGTAGGCATAGAGTATGGGTTAGTATGTTAGAATGTACTATGTAGGTAGAATGCAATGTAAACAAGAATTGAGCATCATAATCAAAATGCATAACAATAGGCAATAGGACATACTTATAACAATATGACATATATGATCAATGCATAAGTAAAACATGCTTAAGTAATTTATGCTCATATAGGTTATCATATGTGTAAAAGATACCAAGCTAGATTTCCAAAGTACAAACCCCTTGGTAGGTTAGTGATGATAGCACCCATCACCATAGTGTGTTAGGTACAAATCCCTCATCAAGTTTAGTGATGATAGCACCCGTTACCTTAGTGTGTGAGGTACAAACCCCTCATCAAGGTTAGTGATGATAGCACTGATCACGCTAGTGTGTGAGGTACGAACCCCTCATCAATGTTAGTGATTATAGCACCCATCACCCTAGTGGTTGAGATGTTGACCCCTCAACTAGGTCACCCGGATCGGGCATAATCTAATGCAAAACTTTATATAGAATATATATATCATATGTATAAGCTTATTTGATCGGCATATAGTCAATCATATCATATCTCATGCTTTAGACCTTCAACTCCTCAAGAAACCACGTCCGAACATTTTATCAAGCACTTAGAGAGAGTGTAATTCTAGTATAAAACCATGAAGAGATGAAATCATGCACGAAAATCCATTATAAAACTATCAATCAACACCTTACAACACCCTCTAGAAATATACATCAAAAACCCTCATCAAATCTAACAATAAATCAAAGTTTTATAGCTCAAAACATAGAAAAGCAGTCACAACTTTACATAGCTTTAACATAATGTGCAGTGAATGTCATAATAATCAAGACCCATTTGTAAATCAACTTTAAATCATGAAATTGGAGTAAAAGGAGGCTTTGTATTATAGGTGAAAGGAACTCATGAAAGTAACCCACATACCTTAGCTTAGAGATGAACTTGGTAAAGATTTGTACAGCAAGTATGCCAGAAACAAGGCAGAATAAAGGTAAAGGGAAGGGAATAGAGGTGGTGGTTGGTATACCCATCTAGGTGAGACAACGAAATGAGATTCGAGAGGAGTCTTTGTCACAGACATCTCCGACTCCTCCAGTTCCTAATGAACCAGAGAGCTGTGGAATTCCCCAGAGCCACCTATTGATGCTACCGTGCAGGATTTGAGAAATGCAATCCAACTATTGACCCGTATAGTTGCTGGTCAAGGTCAAAGGCAGGAAGTCTAGTTATGGGTACAGGTGGTACAAATAGGGCAACTGCTACCAGGATACATGATTTTCTTAATTTGGACCCTCCAACCTTTATCGGGTCAGATCCTAATGAAGACCCCCAGGACTTTATTGATCAGATTCAGTGTACTTTAGATGTTATGCATGTGAGTGGTACAGAAACTGTCGAGTTAGCGACATATAGGCTGAAGGGTGTGGCTATATTATGGTATAAGCCCGGAAACAATTTAAGGGTATGGATGCACCTCCAACTACCTGGAAAGAATTCAGAGAGGCATTTCTTGACCATTATTTGCCACTAGAGATTCGAGAGGCCCGTGCAGATCAATTCCTGACCTCCATTAGGGGAATATGAGTGTGAGGGAGTACAACCTTCAATTTAATTCCCTGGCAAGATATTCTCCTAATGTAGTTGCTACAATGGCAGATAGAGTCCATTGATATGTAGATAGGTTGGACACGTATTTAGTCAGAGACTGCACCATTGCTTCCTTGAACAAAGATATGGACATAGCAAGAATGCAGGCTTTTGCACAGAAATTGGAGGATCAGAGGCAGAGGAGGAAGACACAAGAGTTGGAGAGGGGGCAGGCCAAAAGATCCAGATCTACAGGGCAGTTTACACCACCCCAAAGTGATCTCAGGCCTCAGTTTTCTAATAGACCTCCTAGGCCATCATCCTCCTACTCTATAACAAGTGCTCCACCACAACTTCAAGGGTCTCAAAGCAATCAGTTTTGTCAACGGAGGGGAGGGTAAGGTTCCTGGACAATGGGATATTCGGTAGTCTAACCAATGATTCCTAGGCAGCCTTGTCAACAATGTGGGAGGAGTCATCCAGGTATATGTCATGTTGGGATAGATGTTTGTTATTGGTGTGGTATGCCAGGGCACATGATAAGGGAGTGCCCGAGGAGACGTGTGGGTGGTATGGCACAACCTACTGGGTCAGCTGTTGCATCATCATCATCATTTCCTCCAGTAGGAGGGGTCAGCAAGAACCTATGGGTCATGGTAGAGGTGTTAGATGGACAGCTAGCTCTAGCAAGGTCCAGACTCGCACTTATGCACTGGGAGTCGACAAAATTTGGAAGCCTCACCTGATGTGGTCATAGGTATATTGTTGTCACACCCCAAAGTCCCGTAGGGAGGACCGGCACCCGTTGCCGATAAGGCCCAAGAGAACCAACCTGTAACTATGTGCTTACAATACATATTATGCGGGGTTTGTACCTTTAGACTGCCTTAAAGTAGATAAACAGTGATAATAAGCCAAAAAGAAATGCATATGACTAGGCC